>JBBPTZ010001075.1:0-12060 GCA_038094315.1 Phylloporus cf. tubipes
TTCCATAGCACGGCGACCCTGTCCATTCAGAGGGTAATCGCGGCTTGTATGGGCTTCGGCTCATGCACTGTCTAAATATTTTCCTGTCCTGCCATGGCCACTCTGGCTGGGCAGGCCGTCTTTTTTTTTTCGCTCTTTGTCCTTCCTAACCCTAACCCTATGGTACATTAACAATAACATATCATTCCAACCTGTTAGAGAGCATAGTCTTACTTTGTCTAAATGTGGCTACATAGCATCCTAATGGAACACTCTGACAACATAACATAGTACAATATAATGGCCAGTTGGCTCCAAGCCACATTTTACTATCACCACACCGAGTGAAATTCGCCTGTCATATCATGTCGTTAGCGACGGCTTGTATGTTCATATTGAGTGGGACAAACCATCTACTCGATGCCCGTGTCTTTTCTGATCAACGCTAGATCTTCTATCGGGTTGCCTCTAGAATTTCCATAGAAGTTACGCTGTTACCGCGAATCACCTGAGATAATAAAAGTATTGGATCAGACGAAAGACAGCGGAAAAACCAGTCCTACTACTGTGCCGATTGGGTGCTTCTGGGCGGGTGTAGTCTCTTCGAGGGCATCGTCGATCACAAGGTTGAGGAATAGATCGTACCCGCGCAAGGTGCCGCTGACTTTACGACCACCCTGCAGATGAACGAACAATTTCTTGTCCATAAACTAGAATAATTGAAAGAGTGATAAAAGCGCATTGCGAGGGATAGACGGACCTTTTTGAGTTCTGGCTGGGATGCTTTAGACATTTTGGAGCCAGCGAGACAGTGTTGAGTGCAAAGATGCTTGACTCACAAGCTGGCTTGCTTTGTCATGTTTGGCTCACCAAGTTCTGAATCGACCTTCGACAGACATTCAAGTCCTTGCTCTAATAGCTATTCCAACGCATTCGCTGCGAGTTGTTCAGGGGGAAGAAAGAGAAAAACAAGAAATCAGGTAGGAGGCTCCAGACATTCTCCTCGTCGCATAGTTCGAGTCTGTTTTGTTCCTCTGCCTCATTTGAACGCGATGCTGATTCAGCGCCGTGTATATACACAGCTCCCCAAACTTTGAGCAAGTTGGATTCATGACCTCGCGAACCACACCGAATAGCCCAAACCCATCCGCCGAAGGCTCACCTCGCAACAGAGACTGGAGCAACCTGAAGACAGGCGAACCGGGCTCGGCATTCCGTGGAATTAGTCGGGGAAAGGGTAGCCGAGGTGGTCCTGTCAGGGGCAGTCGAACTGGAGGTCGCCCATCAAGTCACCCGACTCAAAAAGGTGTGGAAACTATCCTCAGCACCCCTCCTCCGTCATCAAAATTGGCCACTGTCTCGCACAAACCTCCTCCACCGACATCCACTACTGCAAAACCAAATGGCGCGTCGGAAAATGTTGTCAACGGCGCCCCCGAGCGTGGTGGCCGGCCTAAACCGGGTTCTCGCAAACAGCCTCGAGCTGTCCCTGCGGTCGTGATTGCTCCCCCTTCTCCTTCCCAAACTTCCCAGACAGCTCCGCCTACACCCTCTCGGTCTCCTCACCGTCGACGTCGTCCTCAGCCGGGAAATGGCCCCAATACAACCCCAAAGCCGCTGT
Source organism: Phylloporus cf. tubipes (assembly GCA_038094315.1). Lineage (NCBI taxonomy): Eukaryota > Fungi > Basidiomycota > Agaricomycetes > Boletales > Boletaceae > Phylloporus > Phylloporus cf. tubipes. Next base: position 1,601 of record JBBPTZ010001075.1, read on the forward strand.
CTCTGCCAAATCCTACCAAATCACCAACGTCACGGTCCGGTTCCACGCCTGCATCTCAGACAGTCGTGCGCAAGGATGTTCCACCACACCTCGCTGCTGCCCACGAAGCAGAGATTCGTCACGACATCGACGCATTAGTGGAACGTGTCAGGGCCGTCGCAATGGCGGATAACCGTCCAACGACTCCAGGCAGTCACATCGATTGGGCCGGAGATGAAGATGACTCTCTACCAGATCTCGACGACTGGGGCGTTACCACTACGCACACCATTGCATCCCGTGAGGAAGATCAGAGCGAGATTTCCCCAATTCTGGTGGACACTTTGAGACCACTGCCAGAACCAAATTCAGAAATTCACCCAGAAGAAGAACGGGAAATAGAAACCTTTGACACTCAACCCGAGCGAGTAGAAGAGTCGCCCATCCATCCCTCCTTCCCTTGCACTACGAAAGGAGCAGGAGTCGTGCCGTATAGCGTCGAGGAGGGTCCAGAACAATGTATTCCGGAGGAATCACCATCACCTACTCTTTCCGATGGAAATCGTCCTCTACATCCCTCCCTTCCACCCAAACCTGTCGCAGCCATGCAGAGTTTACGTGCACGAGCTAAATCAACCAGTAAACCCTCCAATCTTCCACCCAAACCTCCAGCATGTGTTACGGAGGAAGATTCACTGGCCACAAAGACCGAGGGATTGTCAGAGTCGATTCATGCGCCGTCTGTGGATGAACACCCCACATTAGAGAGGGTGTCTAGTGCGTCCTCTAGCGAGCGTGGCCTTACTGGTTCGATCCATGCGCCGGTACCTGGTCTGCCAGAATCACAGTCAGCTCCTAGCCTTCTGTCGAGTCACCCTACGGCCGCCGTTTCTCGCACCCACGCACGTTCGCAAACGGAAGGTCGAACTGGAAATCATCAGCCGCATGCTGGCCCTCCAGGTACGGTGTCTCACCGACGTGGTCGATCGGGTGCCTCCTCGCCTCTCGGAAAGCACGTTTATACTCATGCTCGCAATCATTCCACACCTGCGGGAGGTGCAGGATCGCGACTATCGCAGAGTTCCCGTCCTGTTATCACCGACGAAGCAATTTCTAGGTTGGCCCGGACGATCGGTGGACTTGGACCTACTTCCCGTACACAAACCACCATCTCCGTCGCGAAAAATTCTACTATCTCATCATGAAATTTTGCTTGCGAGGCTCTTTTGATCCATATGCACTGCTGTAAATTGCTTGGATACTTGCACACATTCATATTACTCTTCGGTTGGATAAGTAAATCTTGATCTCGTTCCTGGTCCCAAGCACATACCCACTTACATCCCTGCTCCATCACACTTGACATACCTGTATTTAGTTCTCGATGAACTTGGCTGTTGTACCATACATTCCTAATGTTCGTCCCTGATTAACACGCAGATGACCCAAGATGCATATAAAAGTGCTATCCCGTGCTGAAATAAGATAGTTCGAGTCCGATAGCTTTGATGGGTTTCGACCGACTTGATAGATCCGAAACTACACCCAAACTGACTAGCATTTGCTTCAAGCGTCCTTCCCACAACAATGAAACAGTCTGCGAGGGAGTTGAGTGAAACAACTCAAAAACTTAGTGGGTCCAAACGAACATTATTGGTTGACAACCTGGCTTTCACAACCCCCCGAACGTCTGACTTTGAGTGGAGTAATCTTGGATGACCTGGATCGCTGTCTGAAGACTGAACAGTATCACTGTCTGAAACAGGCTGCGAGAGGGCACGCCGCATCCACCACTCTGCCCCCATGGTCCACTCGCTATCGTAGCTATAGACGTTGAAGTCAAACCTTGAGCATAAGGAAAGGTCCGGGGAGACCTTGGCAGCGTATGCGGTCGAAACATGACCCATCATCGGGTTAAACAAGGCTGTAATTGTAGTAGGCGGCTGAGATGGCGAGCCACGAAGGGAAGACGGGTCTGACAGTGTCGTAAACCGAATTCCGGTAGACACTGTAAAGAAAGAACTCAGTACGACATGGTCAAAACAAAAGTCATCCCGTACCTCCCGCGCTCTTCTCCTTGGCGCTAACATAAAATTCTGCACCGGCGGAAACACGGCCCTTGAGTCCACCGCCGGTAGCGTCTTCCTCGTCCACACGTTTTGGTCGGGGGCTGATCGAAGAGCTGGGGTCCTCGAAAGGCTCTGCGGAATTGCCGAGCCTACCAAAATTATGCAACAAGCGCACCCCAAACATCCCATCCTCGGCACTCCAGGAATACTCGGTGCACCATTTCCCGACGTCGTGCTGCAGGCTGAACATGATATTACTCGCGTTCTCCCCACGTCCCCTTCCCTCGCCGGTCAGGCTTGATCGAGGATCGGAGATGGCGGCTACCAGAGCTTGGACTGTAGAGGATAGTCGGGTCGAATACAAGGCATCCAATCGACCGGAAGGAAGATACAGTCGGCCATAGAGGAGGTAATCTGTCGCGGGGTCCTATCGGTCAACATTTCAAGATGACGGGTCCGAAGAGTGGTAAATGGACAGGTACCGCGCGAGTCGACACGCTGGCCAGCCAGCCATTCCTCCTTTCCCTCTGGTCGTCTAGGTTGCCTGTACAGTTTGAACCGCTCGATCATGTCCTTGAAGCGGACGTCCCCAGAGTTCTTGATGTCCAACTCGCACGAGGTGAAGACGTATCCCACTGAGCCGTTGAGCGACGGCAACGCATTAATGGAGTACGACGTGCTGAAGAGGGGGTTCGGTGACTTGGATATGGAAAGATGCAACCCGCGCGGGACATTGAAATCCAGTATAGCTAACCCGGAGACGTTTAGATACAGGGCGAACCATGCAAGGGGACCTACCATTGGAAGACCGGGTCAAATTGGCATACAGATTGTCTTGATTCCAACCCGTCGCCTTGTAGTAACTTTGCAGGACATAAGACGCAAACGGATGCATGTCCAACTAATGCAAGATGTAATACGGTGATTATGTAATTCAATGTTCATAGCATCTGCATGATCTCCGTCACAATGGGCCGGGTCTCTGCTTCATCCCAGCATCTTTGCATGACATCCCACAGATGATCATCAAGTCCTCTCGAAATGGTAGCCGGGTCGCATGGTCTTGGAGGCTTTTCTCCTGAAGCCACTTTAATGATGACTTGTGTGGTGTGTCTGACGGACGCCCAAGGCATCGCGTGCGTCATTAGCTACACGGAAGTCGTCAAGAGCTTGATCGGGCGTCGAGGAAACAAAGTACCTCTAACATCGACATTCCAAATGCATAAATGTCAGCAGCCATAGTGAGTCTGCCCTTGTCAAAGCATAGCTCAGGTGCCAGCCACCTTTGAGAGTTCGAGACGCTAAAGCCAATGCATCGGCATATTGGAAACAGAATCCGGCTAGACTACTCACCCCGCGGACTGGGTGAAGGGTACGCCAGTTATATCTTCTACGACCTGATCAGGGCGAGTTAGCGAGGGGATTAAGTTGTCATGATGGCTGCAGCGTACTCTCGAGAAACCAAAGTCTGCAAGGAGTGGATTTCCAACCGCATCCATGATGACGTTCGCCTTTGAAAGCACACGTTAGATGTGAGTGTGAACAACCGGATTAACGCTGACCCCTTTCAAGTCCCCGTGAACAATGGGCGGATTCATGGTGTGCAGAACATGGATGCCAGCACTGATTCCTCGAATCTGCGGAAATTACCCGGTAAATAAGAGGCGGTAATTCGACCAGGATGGCTAACCAATGCAAGATGGTCGACGTCCGGAAATTGGATGACATACTTGTCAGCCGTCCCGTTTGGTTGCCAGGGACTGACGACAAACCTATCGCAGACGTCGAGGAAAATTTACTGCCTAGACGAGAAAGACGCACGGGAACGGGCCATCGTTCTGGCAAAACCCATAAAGGGGGAGGATGTGACGACCTTGATCGGTCTCCCACACCTTGTTCCAGATATCGACTTCACGTCTGAACTGCTGGTGAAATGTTTATACAACTGTGCCGGACCCGTGTTCACGGTGGCATACCTGGAGACTCCTGGGGGTGGAGTGAACGGCACGGAGGATCTTGATGGCAACTTTTTCTTCATTCAGGTATAGTCCTTCCCATATATCCATGGAACCTGTTCCGCTGACGGGATACTGGCCAAGCCGGCGTACTTCTCCGCGCTGTAAATGCATATTGGCAAGAAGTTTTCCGGAAGATTTTTGGATTCGATACAGATTGGTCCCGAGACCTTGGGTGTCATGATCGGGGGTGACTGAAAGATTCTGGAAACGGATCAGAGGGGAAGTAAGAACGGAGAAAGGAATATCCACGTGCCTGTTGCATTAGTGCCATGATAGCTTTGATGTCTGTGCCTTGTTGGTGCTGGGTCATCGCGATGATTGATTGGGTATTCTTGATATCAGAGAGGTAGCCAATTACTTCTGCTTGATCACGTTCGCTATTTGCCTTGAACTCGGATTGCCAGAGTGCGGAGTCTAGTGCTGTGGTGAGCTTGCGGGGAAGGGATCAGCCAAGGGAGGGTGCGATGATCTGGGCCTACCTGGAGCTTTGTCAAACTGTCGTTGATTTCCATGTGACAGTCTTGGATCGCCAGTGCGAGATCGGCTTGCTTGATGAAGAGTTCGAATGCGCTTTTCGAGCACCACTTGTCTATGCGGGCGATGATGCCACGGAGGGTGCTGGAAGGATGACATCAGAACTAGGGGGGCGGGAGGATGGACGGAGATGAGACCTCTGAACGCCGGCGACTAGTCTCTGCTGTTCTGGAGGGGGAGCACCATCGCCCTTTTGCTGTACGACGACCAGGAAGCTGATGCAGCGATCCTGTAGCTGTTGCAACGCATTCCTAGAGGGAGGTGAGGTCTTGCAGGTGGGGGGTATGGAGGGAGACATACTTGTTTACTTGTGCCTGCCTGACCATGGAGACAAGGGTGCTGAGGAGGCCGATCGCAGGGGCAAGCCAGGGGACTGGGGCGAACTGAGCGGTGACCTGAGCGGACCCAAGGAGGAGCGTCGCTGCGGTCGTCGGGACGGACATGGCTGGCTTGCGTCTCTCGTCCCTGCCTCGATCCCTGCTCGTACACGGGGCTTATAAACCCTCTGCGCCTATCGATCTCGCCATCTCCGTACCACCGCCACACCACGCCATCCTCGTCACCCCCTCCCGCAACGCCCTCCTCGAAGCACTCCAATCCGAAGACGACCACGCACTGCTCAACACACACACTTCCAATGTCACCCTCTTGTGCGTCCAATTCCTTTTCTACACCCTGTCTTACCCTCTCCAGCTATCCCCCCACCCCGAAACACCTCCTCGCCCTCCTCGCCATGCTCCGCACACACCACCTTTCTTCCCTGCCCCCGTTTCCTCCCAACGTGACGCTCGATCGTTCACCTGCCCTCCTCATATTGCTCGAACCTTCGGCGTATTTCTTCCCCGTGCAACAAGTGTAAGTCGACACCCCTCCTCTCTTCGGTCCACTCAAATACCTCCCCAAGACACACGTTATCCTCCTACCTCCTGCTCGTCACCCACGCTCTTTCAGCCGTCGAACATCTCTCTCCATCCCTCCCTCCTCCTACCTGCGGTGACCCGGAGCCCAGCTCGTCTCCCGTGCGCCTGGTGGTGTTCGACACGCGACTGGATCACCTCAAACTTCCCGTGCTTTTGACACCGCCGAGAAATCCATTCGACCAAGGTGACGATCCCGATGACCTCCCCAAACCAGAGTCCGTGCTCGCTTTTGCTCAAAAGTATTTCGAATTCTCCGGCACATTACAATGTTAGTCGCACCTTTACATTTTCTTCTCGTCGTCCTCACTCGGCCAGCAATCGAGCCAGATCCGCAAACGTCCGCTTTCGTGTCGAGTCGTGTAGAAGAATAGTAGTGTTATTGACCCATGTTTGTACAAGTAGTACCCGCTCTTGCAAGTTGACCACCTCAAAATGCCACCTGAATCCGACGCCGGATTCTTTTCCTTTGTGCTCAAACCCGGCTCTTCTTTACATCCCTCGTTTTTACTGGCAGTCGACTGCGCCTTTGCTCTACTCTTCTTTGTCTTTGCCTGGTCGGCGTACCTCACCAACGGCAATGTCCACTTCTTTATCCTAATGGCGATCGAAATCGCTCTATGGGCAAGCGTGAAATGGTACATCTGCGACCCCTCCTCGTGACATGCATACTCAGTGTATATAGGTTTGTGCAAGAGCTAAAACTGCTATCCGTATCTTCAAATGAGGCGGCCCTGAAAAAAGACCAATGACAGGCAGATTCGAAGGTCTTTCCAGTATGCAAGTCCTTCACCGGCGTGCCTTGTCACTCTCCTCGTACCAACGTTTTGTCCGCCTGGCACTTTCTTGTGCCAATAAGAACACTGCGATCCTGTCAGCGCCAACATTGTGGTGTGGACTGAAAGCTAAACTTCACATTCTCTTTCTGTCCCATCCAGGCCTTCTCTAAATGATTGTGTCGCGTCGCTGCTAGTTCCCCCACCTCCCGCAGGTCCTAGGGCTGCAAAGTGCTGCGCTTGGTCAATCACTTCTGTGAGACGCCCGCGGAACGTCTGTTGCCTGTCGTCATCCAAGTAGAGGGATATTCATACACACAACGCACTTGCGTCAGAACCGTCTCCAGTTCGAGGCCCTGTTCTTCTGTTAATCTACAAATTGAAGTTAGCGCGACTGTCCGACATCCATAACGTCTGTTGACTCACATCTCTGCGATCATCTTCCCGAAGCCATACCATAGTCCTCCCGCTCCAACGAGCGAGGAGAGCTTGACACTCCGAGGTTCTGCTCTGAGCGCATTCCGAACTCTAACGCCGAAAGCCGCTGGAGTGGCCACGTCCGCCCAGTCCCTATTGTCAGGGAGTGAATTAACGTATAGATGGTATAGATAGTCCTTACGAATAGAGAAAGATATATGCCAACCACATCGGGAGGGGAACCCTCGTCAGAGCCTTGATCTATTGCGACCTGTAGCTGAGTGTGATGACACTAGGATAGGCGATGAGACCATACATCCTTGTCAGAGCCTCCACCGAGGTGTCCCATGTCGGGCACATCAATCTTGAAGGTGCACTGAATCTTCTACAGGGCGATCTGTCGGAGCGCTCAGTCTCTCGAAAGGGCACTTGCCTGGTTTTCTGCGAGGATCGCGTCGATTGAAAAGTAATCGTGATCCATCGTATTGTCGACTCGACGCGTCGGTGGCGTGAAACTTTGCGCTTCTGGTCAGCGACATGAACACGGTCAGACATTTTGTATTGCTCGCACGACGGCCAGTGCGACCAGTGTCACACCTACGCTCATTTTCGCTCTCTCATCGGACACATGCAAGAATAAAAAGACCGTCAGAGCTCGGCTCGAGCCTCGGCACTTTCGAAGACGTGGCAAACCTTCCAGCTATTCGAAAACTGTTGAGCAATCCAGAAGCCGTGAAAGCGTTGGACGAGGTCCAGCAAATCATGCAAGAGAAAGGTGTGCATTTTCTGTAGCTTTTCCACCGCTTTAACCATAAGTGACCAACAGGAATCGACCCAACAACTGGCCCGACGACGATGCAGCTGTTCCAGCTCCTATCTAATGCAGAATTTCGCAAGGCAGGTAAAAAACTCAAGGAAGAATTGGAGAAAGCTGGTATTGATTTAGCTGATCAAGTAAGTCGAAAAAGCGTCGCGAGCCAGGAGTTTGTGTTTTTTTTACCCTGTTTGCAGGAACTCTTGAGTGCATGGAAGAATCTGCAGAAGAAGGCAGGTGGCCGGTAGTGGTCCTCGTCGGAGGATAGTTGTCTTTGCTAGGAGTTGTTGGATTAGATAGCTAGTACCTGGTTTCGCCAATCTTAATCGACATCCCATCATCATGGACACAGGACAACCGTCATCCTCGCCAACCGAAGCGCCTGAGCGTCCCCTGCCTGCTACACATTTCTATTCGGTCGAGTATCCAGGTTATGTGCAACATTCTTCTGTCCCCTTGGCAGTTCGCAACCTGGGCGGCACATCAAAACTTGAGAGTGCGTTTAGACGCACCGCCTCCAGGAGCGAGGCGTTTCTGGAGTTGAGCCTCCGCTACGGTAACCCTTACGCGCACCCGATACCAGGAGACGTTGTCGGGACAAACAACATCTTGATCAAGGTCACAAAGAGAAAGCGCCGACGTGTCGACGATGGCGTTGTTGGCAATTACATTGCAGAACCATTAGGCGTCATTCTGAAGACGGCTCGATTTCGCAGTGAGTCTGGCCATTGAGGTTGTTATAACGGATACTCACTACAGGGGTAGCCATGGCAGATTATCAGTTTCAACCCGATATGCTAGACCCTATCTCGCAATTGCGATTAGCAATGGACAGAATGGACGGTAGGCTAAGGCAAGATAACCATAGAATTCACGTTGATCGTCGACGGTTGGAAGTCGATGCCATCCGGCAGTACACCATTCCTGAGGAGAAAGAAGACTATGTCCTCGCTTCACCAGCAGAGGGAGATTCAGATGTCAACCCTCGCCTTGTCCAGCAAGGCGGCCCATCAGCTACAAGGAGTAACTTAAGACTCTTTCCACCGCCGATATTCAGTCGTCAGGGCATTCCTCAGAACTACAAGTGGGTTACTTGATCTCTTGTCTATAACATGTGCACGACGATAGGTAGCTTCAAGCCGAACCCTGCTTCAATGGTCTCTAACATTGTCAATGAAGAAACTGGGGAGGAGCGTAAACGGCTTATCAACAAGGGTCGTTGGAAGGGATATGGCCCTGCGACGGTCACCTTTGGAGACCCCAATGCTAGTCACTATCTTGCATTGCTTGCGTTCATCTTACCCTTCATTAGATCCCAGAAAATCCAATCCCAGTCGTTCAACAAGCCCAGAACCAAGTAAAATCGGAGCTCTTGGAACGTGTCGCTCAGGTTGTGTGAATTCGTCATATTCTTCCGACATTATGCCTAACGCGTTTATGCTTACTAGTTAGTGCGAGATCGCCCGATCTGGACACGTGCTGCATTGTACAATCAATTCAGCCCCACAGAGGTTAGGGAGATACACAAGTGAGGTGTCTTTCGTTGTTTTTTTGCGTCATTTCACGTGTTGCAAGTTCCAAAGTTTTACTTCCTCTTGTTTGCTATACTTTCCAAGATGGACCCTGGCGGGATACTCTTATCCGCCTCAAGTATGACCCAAGAAAGAACTCAGAGGCTCGGTTGTGCGCACTTTTTTTGGAGTAGCATCGTTGGTCTGCCTCATGAGTCCGACAGCTATCAACGTATCTATTTCCGTAACGCGGATCATCCCATGTCAAGGGTCTCTATCGTCTCCCGGAGACAAGAAGGGAGGTCGGCGACCACATACATCAGCAGGTCTGTCGAACAAGAAGAAGCGGTAGATGTTGAACGGCGGTGACTAACATTTCCCTTCTGCCTGGGCCACACATAACACTGTTTGTCTAGCAAGTCGCACATATTCGATGGTGTTACACTCACCAAGGAAACGGCGGCTTTCCAGCTCTGTGACATACATGATCCCATGTTGAAAGATATGATTGAGAGTGAGGAGGATTTGCGTGAAACATGCGATGTAAGTACCCACGGAGTCTACTCTCGCCTACTGCCTTACCACTTCAGGAACGAGATGGGTGGTATAGCGCACATGCGTTCGAGAGGATCAAAGCCGTCCTCCGTCACAAGTTCTTTTCGCTATTACAAGGATATATTGCCACACAGGAAGAATGCGAGGCTCTACTGGAGGAAGGCGTGGCAGGGAAGAAAACGCAAACCACGCGAGCCAAGAAACTTAAATACGGAAAACATAACATGGCCAAGGGAGCACTTCGACCGGAAGATGCAGCAGTATGTCTCGCAGGATTGTTCCTGCTTATATGACACGTTTATTTTGTAGGCTGCAAGATTGCAAGCCGCTCTTGAACGCAATGCAAGGAATTTGCAGGCGAGCCGAAGGGAAAAGCTAGGGGATCATTCACTCACACCGGAATCCCGACCACAATGAAGGGGCTTTTTCGTGACCCGAGTCATACCGCATAGTTACGATAGGTGATACATGTGTCGGGTGCGATATACACGCCTGCAACTCTTGGTTATCGCGGCGCTGCGATAACGGGACCACAGAGATCACGATGATCCTTTTTGTTCTGCACATGCTTTTCGCTGAGGACACATGAGATGCATGCCATGGCTAGGGAAAGATCGGACATACCGATCCAACGAGTGCATAGAGAGCATTCTTGCGGAACTACATTACACGGGGAGGTCATTACTCCACTTGTCGGGTAGACCAAGCTACTGCACCTTGGGATCAACCTAATGAACAACAAGTTAGCGTTCTTGGGCACGTCAACAGTAGTTACGGGTACGGACCCCCTTCAACGAGCGCGTCCGCTTGGTCTGAGGCCTCTTGATGCCATTACGATGGGCCTTGCGGTTCTGGTTGGGGTTGGTGGGG
>JBBPTZ010001076.1:1849-12060 GCA_038094315.1 Phylloporus cf. tubipes
GAGGATTCCCACTCGCATCATTGCGAGGAGCTGAAGGTTATCCAGGGATGATATCATAACAGGGGGAACACGGTCAGAGATAACTTTAATGCCGAATGGGGATGACGCACGTTGTGGGCAGCGTGTGAGTGAGAATATATTCCTCCGAAAAATGCGGCCGTCATGTCCTTCCCTGAGTTCCGGACCAAGAGAGCATTTCCGCCTGGATGGTGATCCAGGAAAAGAGAGGCATCGTGAATGAAACCAGACACTAGCAACAACGTCCGTGATCCTGACGCCTCTTGAACTGGTCATCAAGTCAGCATACCAATGTGAGGGAAGGAGGTTCCGGACACACATGATTCCCACGTGACGACAGGGAGCTCATCCGGTGGGATAGGCCACGTAATTGAATCCTGAACGTCTTTGAGAGCCTTGAGCTTCATTGTTAAGGCGCTTTTCTCGATCTCGTTGCTAGGGAATACCCGAAGATGTGAAGCAAGCCCGAACACCTGGCATGCAGCGATGAACCACTTGGTCGGGTCGTACTGCCACCAGCGAAACGCGTTCCTGGACACCGGAAGTCGCGTGAGCGAATTCCAGACGACGGATTACGTGGGTTCTCACCGGTAATCCATGGGGAATTGGTGGTGAAAATTGTGGTAACCCTCCCCCATCGTAAGGATAGCAGAGATGAGGTGGTCGCGAGGGGAACGTCTGTCGTCATAAGGTGTGCTTCCAAAGTAGTGCGCAATAGAATTGATACAAAATGTGCTCTGTCATATAAGAGTTAGAGTGGTGGTTCGTGTATGGCGAATGACGTACGTGATGGCAAGCGGTCATGCGAAGCGCCCCAACGAAGTAAAACCCGCCTCGCCAATCGCCATAGAGCAGGCCGGGGATGCACATCGGAAGGATATATCCGACGATGGTCAAGATGACAAAGTACCAGCGATGTTGCCACTGTACGAGCGGGTCGTTCTTGAGATCGGACACATCCGCTGGCCCAGGTCGGAGGTCGGTATCAAATATGACCCACCCGATGTGTGTCCATAGCAATCCTCTCTCCGAATTGTAAGGATCGAGGTCCGTATCGGTATGTCGATGATGAGAACGGTGACGGCGGGCCCACCAATAACAGGACCCTTGTACAGCACTTGCACCGGCGAGAATAAGAAAGACTTGTAGAGGGTAAGAAGCCACGTAGGATCTATGTGACCAAAGACGGTGATAACCTGTGAAAGAAGTCTTTGTACCAACGTCGAACGGCGTCCTCCCATGGCTCACCTGCAGTAATACCTTGGAACATCGGGGTTAGTGTCGATGAGTTGGTGCGGGTTTCTTAGGACGTACCGAGCATGGAAACTACGTAATAAAGCGCAGTCCAAACGACGGTGCTCGCGAGGACTGGGACTCGTAGTAAGCCATAGAGAGACAGGGCGGGGGTGATCACTAGGATGGAGAGATTGAACCACCTGATACCAGTGATGCGCGGAAAACCCTTTGTGAGGTACCCGACTGCACGAACGTAGACATCAGAATAAACCTGCAGACTCATTGAGCCGCGTCTAACAAGAAAGTGTCTGTCGCGTTGGAAAGGACACGTCAGTAGGTAATTATAGTGAGCATCGTCGTCACCTCACTTTATGGTGCGAGGGTCGCGGTCTCTATAAGCATCAGCAAAACATATCGGTGCTCGGTGTTGAGATAGCCTTCCTCAGACGGTTTCAGTTTCACATGTGCGTTTGCTCAGGGTTATTGTCCTGCTTCCTTACTTGGTGGTGTCATGTTGTTCCGGCGGGTTCATTCTACGCGTTTTTAGTCTATCTCTGACTCATCAATGACGTTCGACTCAGATTGTGCCATCATTGTTAGGCTAGTTCCGACAGGTGACCCTGACTTGCTCTGCGTTCGGCGACCTCATAAAGTATGTCTCTTGCCTCCAGTACCTCTTGGAAAAGTATTTGCCTTTGCTGAATGGTGTTGCTTCAAGTCCGGCGCCTGTTCATTCACTCCTCCAAGGCACCGGGGCGCTTATTTATGTGACTTGTCGTCCCTTCTTCAGTAAAAATGGCGGCAATCCCCTCACACCGTGGCAAATCGATTGATAGTGTTGTCGGAGGGCCAACGTGCGTTTGAATTCACAGGTCCGATAAGGAAATTGTCCATCGGCGAAGTCGCACCCACACAGTAAGTACTACCATGCTGCTGCCGCACAACTAGTACAGGAAAAACGTCAAGATATTTTTCACGAACCCCACGTAAGATCAAGTTCTATCAGTGGTACACAAACCTGATCATGACAGACCCGTGCAGATACGGCTGGTTGCATAGTTTCCGTCCCGCACCGATGCACCTACCGCTTCGATCCATTCACTAGTCAACTTCAGCGGACCAATTCGTGAATCTAACTGGCATCGCCTTTTCCGAAGACGGAAAGTCTACATTCGTGTCAGTAGCACGCCGATATCTACCAACTTTTACAAATGAATGGTCAGGACAAACTCGGACACGGGTGGAGCAGGTGTTTCTTTAGGCAACGACCAGTTGTGTCCCATAAAAATGTAAGTTTCTTCGGATATCCCCGTTCCCCTTCGCTGCAATAGCCACCATATGTCATCGATCTGGACCCGCAGCGCAAGCTGTCATGTTTCTGGCATCTTAAACGGCACTAACTTGACAAACGTGTATGGAATTCAAAACGTTCTACATGAAAAGCACAAAGATGATCTTCACGAAGTCTGGCCTCCTCATTTTGAATGAGGGAGGGATATATCTGGCCATCATCGAGGCACAGGGCGCCAACTTGATGGTATATTAGTTTGAGGTGGGGCTCAATTCAGGAAAGTCGGTGACATGTCCTGACATATCCCCTTACTCTTAGATCCTTATGGTGCTCTCATCTCCGCGGATCCAACCGGTTTGCATCGCCACCGGTGTTTCACTGAGGGCCGAGCCCTGGCACGAATACTAAAGTGAGGGATTTCTTCTTTTTCGCGCAAGTGACAGACCAACATCAATAGGCACGTCGATGGGTTTCCAGTGCGCCCCTGCAATGGAATATTCACTAAATGCGACCAGGACTGGTGATACAATACCAGGCTCGAGCGACTCCAGAGTTGTATTTCTCTGAGAATATGGCTACTCCTGTTTTTCGATCCATGCTGATTTGGCGGACTAGGTCGCGAATATCCTAGTCATACGTCAGAACCTGGTCAGTCCCATTTGATGTGCCCGTCAGACGCGCCTCTCCGAAGATCGGGACCGTGCAATAGGGGAGGCCGTGCTCGCCACAGGACGCGCAGGGACGGCGAAGGGGCGGGACAGGTAGCGGGAGAAAGCGGGAGAAAGCTCTCGTTAGGGGGCATCGCTATCCCGACCTCCACCCTTCCAGGGCCGTTTAGGTGAACTACCACTCACTTACGAGATAAAGGGAGTCGGCGATGGCAGTGACCACAGGGGTGACAGTGCTATGTCCGTGGCCCTCCGCGAGAGCGGTCTGCGATATGTGGGTTTGTGGCGGGAGGGAAGGAGGATACCTCTCGTCTCGGTGGAGCCAGGAGTGATCGCGGCTGGACAAGGCCAAGGCCTTCGAGCCAGACTTTGGTCGTTTCCGTGCGGAAAGCCGAATCCGATCGGCACCCGGGCCGTCGCCATCAGGTGATTTGTGACGAGGCATCACTGATCCCACATTGGGCACCTGGTACAGTTGTTCTCACCAACAGGCCAACTATGTCTTCATTCGATGACCGGAATCATGAAATTCCACGTCCTGGACAAGGTACGTATTATCAGGGATTATATCGTTCCGTTCGACCTCGCCTGCAACGATGTTTGACCTCTCGAGTGCGGTGAGCGGCGAGATGGAAGATCTCAATGCGAGGCTCGTTACTCCGTTTCTTTCGGTTGGCGCTGAACTGCGTCCTTCCTACTATGTTCACTTGACCGTTTTCCTGATAAAATTCATCACGTCGTTTCAGTGGTTTCGAATGAATCGGACGTCGCGAATTGACAAGCTCTTACGAGAGCGATATAAACGGGTTGTTTCCGCGCTGCAAGTGCGGCTCAATTATACTTGCCCCAATTACTCGCTTGCAAAAGCAGTATTCATCTAGGGAACTCCTAAAGGCTTTCGAGATTCTTTTAGTTTCTGGACTCGGTGAGCATGCAAAATCCAGAAAAGGTTGTTTGAGTCACCAAACTTGCAGACATTACACCATTTACGAAAGATTTCGGAGACGGGCTGCTTCTCAATGATATGATCTCAAGTTCCTCGTAGTGCCGTCAAGCTCCGCAAGGGCTTTGAGCGGACCCGACTGTATGTTTGTCCAGCTTATAAAAGCGCGATTATTGCGTGAAGTGGGTCTGAACCTGTTTCACGCGTTTTGCGCCAACTTGACGCAAGCAAGAAGGACAGGATTTCAGCATAAAAGGGAACTGTTTTCCCTGTCTTTTGCTCGACGATGGTCGTACCCGCGTTTGCTGCATTAGCGATTTCCATCGTGTTGGCCCCTAAGGCGAGGGCCGGTGACTGCTCAGACCTTACCTTGCCCCCGGATGCTGTGGTATGTGTTCCACTGAGGCTCTAGAAAGGTGATTATTGACGGACACAGTGTGTTAACCCGCTCGAATATAATGTAGTAGGCGCAGACTACGCTCAATGGCGTACGAACAACTCTTTTGTGGGTTTCAATCCCACGGGCACGACCCCGCCCTTCTTCCAAATCTTTGATCCTTCCTTCCTCGATGTCACTGGTTCGGACGCAACCATTCAACTTGTCGCATCGCACCCGGGCTATGCGGTTGCTCACGAAGCGCCGATCTACGTGTCTGATCTCAACGTTGTCTTCTTTTGCAGCAGCCCTGGTGGCACATACAGTGGTTGGTACAACAACAGCGTTGTCTCGATGATCAACATGACGGAAGTCGACATTGCACTCGCTAGCGGGTCCACAACAGTCGACGTACCAATCCACACTGTAAGCGAGGTATAATAGATGTCAGGACGAAATACTGATCATTGCCTAGTTGGATCTGGCTGACACCGTACAGATGGTCAATGGGGGAACAGGTCCCTACAAAGAGAATCTTCTCTTTGTCACATCTGGACGAGCCCTCCTACCTCCTTCGGTTGTGCTCGTGAACCCCAACCCACCATACAATACCACCGTATTGCTGGACAACTTTTACGGCAGGCAGTTCAATTCACTGAACGATGTCAAGATACTGCCCGGCACGGATATCATATTCTTCACAGACCCTACGTAAGTCTAGTGACACCAGAGACGAACGAAGCTGACGGATGCGCATAGATATGGGTATCTGAACAGATTCCGTCCCCAGCCGATGTCGCCTTCGCAGGTCTACCGCTTCGATCCGTCGACTGGTCAAGTCCAGGTCGTCGCAGACCAATTCGTACACCCAAACGGGATCGCCTTCAGCGCAGACGGCACAACTGCGTTCGTGTAAGTAACACACTGACCTTGTGCACGGCGGAAACTTACGACAGACGGTTAGGACTGACACGGGTCTGATCAGTGGGTTTTCGGGCAACGACCAGACCCTTCCCGCTACGATGTAGGCTTCTGAGACTCGCGCGTGCTTCTTGACTGTGCTTACTCTATGCGCAATAGCTACCAGTATGATGTCGATCCAGTGACGCAGTCTTTTGCAAACCGTCGTGTCTTTGCTTACGCCGATTCCGGCGTTCCAGACGGCATCCAGCTTGATACGGACGGGAACGTTTACTCGGGTTGTGGGGACGGCGTGCAGGTATGGAACCCCGAAGGCAGGCTCATCGGAAAGTTCTACATAAACGGCACAATCCCCAATTTCATCTTTACAAACTCGGGCCTCCTGATGTTGAACGATCAGAAGATATATCTGGCCCACGATATCAAGGCACAAGGCATCGATTTGACTGCATAGTTGATCGAGATTGGAAACGTCTGAATGATGGACTGCACGTTGAGAAATACATGTATGACTCTTGTACAAAATAACTACCGCATGCAGGTCGTGCCTCGTTCCGGAATCTGTACGAAACTGACGACACGTGTGTGCGAATGCCGATGCTGTGTTATCATGCTGTGGGTGTAGTAGGCAACGTGGCTTTCTTATCCAGGTCCCCCACGTATATGAAGGGGAGTGGACGATGTACGCCTCTGCAAGTGGTCATCGGACGCAAGGAAGATCGAGACACTCGAGGTCACAAAGCGATCCAGGACACTCGTATGTCACCCCACCGTATACCATACCGTGGCCCATGCCAGCACGGCAAACCACCGAATCCATGGGGGCGACCTTCAGAACGCCCTACCCGGCGCCATCTCCCCTGTTGAACTCCCATAGCTCGTCCGCGGAACACCCGGGGGTATCCAGTGGCTCGCCGAGTGGAACGAGTCCACCGACGTCCTCGCCCCGATCCCCGTCGCCCCGGAACCAACGAAGCTCTTCTAGGCGAAGAAACGTCAGGGCGTCACAGGAATCCGGGTCTCTCTTCAAGGACCTTCCACAGACGCCCCGCCCTATGCACGCGATCGCGGCGCCACATCCACATCCAGCCATCTGGGGGCAAGAACCCGGACAAGGACAGGACATCCCAGTCCCACCTCGGAGCCCACTCATACCCACATCATACCAGATGCAACGCCGGGGAGCGTACTACGGCTACCAGCCACCACCTTCAAACGTGTACCAGAGCACGAGCACGAGTGGGACGCACCTCTCGCGCCATCATTCTAGTAGTGCGCATCACTATCCCAGCACATCACATCACGTCGTCCACCCTCGTTCTCGGTCCCGACCTCCGAGTGCTGCGTCGCATCGGCATGCATCTAGTATCACACAGCCCGTGCACGGTCATGGAAGCTCCGCGACCTTGGAAGCTTCGCGCACCTCGTTAAACGGTGGCGCTTCTTCTCAGAGGAATCACCATGCGACGTCGCCGCCTCCTGGCATGTCCACCTCATATCATCCAGGCACCGGGCCTACGCACATGCCCATGCCTTCGGAGCCACCTCAGATATCGCATTCGCATGCGCGTGTTCCTCCGTCCAGCACGCACGAGATGACAGCGACGTCAACCGACTTGCTAAAGGAAATGCTGCACAAACCGCCGTTGCCGGCCGCGAACGAGATCCGTCGCACCACGCACCGACCAGCGCTGCCCGCAAATTATGACGGTCAGACGCAGACGCGCTATGTCAATATGCTTCTCGCACTGGATGATATTTCGCCGCTCTTCAACATTCTCGCCTCGTTCTTCACGTGGCTTTTACTCGCTGGATTCTTGCTCTTTCCAGGCACTTTTGCATCGTGGAAAGACGAGCCAGCGGGGTCGCCACAGAGTGATATCCTGGGCATTGTCAACCACGTCTCATTGTGAGCCTGATTTTTAGAGAGACTTGCAGTCGTTGACCATGACATGGACAAAGATATGTCATTGCATGGATTTGCACAGGAATCGGGGCAAGCGGCATGATTTGGTTGTGGTGGAGATGGCACAGAAATTATGTCTGGATTTCGAATCGCATCTTCATGTGAGTGACACACCGGTGAAAGAAGAGATTCTGCTCACGTTTTCAAGTCCTGGATGCCTCAACTCGGTTGCTGGGGTCATTTCGACGCTGTCGAGCACCTACGGCGCGCAGGGCGGCGTGTTTGGCAAAACCGAAAAGTCGACGATTATCGTTACTGGCGCGCTGGCGGGGATTTTTGGGGTATTGGTGTTGGTGTATGAGCTCTGGTTGCTACGAAATCTCAAGTTGGAGCACGACCGCCAAGTGGGGGTGGAAATGGCGGGCAAACACGGGGAGGGCGTCATGGGGGCCAAGAGGAGTAAGAGTAGAGAGGTGCAGGATGACGATGGCTAGCATGACGCAACAAACCTATGGTACTACTAGAACGTGGACGAAGGCGATCTCGGACACGAGTTTACCGCGCGCCGAGGACGCGTCCGCTCCTCGAGGCAAATGGGGCAGTGTTGCATAGGAGACTCAAAACAGTGTCATTGTAATTAAGCAACGTCCAGCAGCTGGGCCACCTTGTCAGCCACTTCCTTCGACGAGAGATTGTCCAGCTCGACGTGCTTTTCGACACCGCGTTCTATGCGAGACGTCAGGGCGAGCACGGTGAACGGGACAAAAACGGACCGAAGCGGGCAAACAGGCGTGCGGGTGTGCCGGCTGCCTCCCTGATCAAGACGGGCAGGTCCGGGTTGTGCTTCTTGATGAGGGGGTAATGAGCGACGATGAACTGGCTATTGGGACTAGTTATGCAAGCTGTATCGATTTCCGAGCGACCTACCGAGTTCCCTGCGAGGCGTGTGCAGACTGGCAGCACAGGACGCGGATTTCGCGCAGTGCTGGCGAGAGTGCCTTTGCAAACGAGGACATTGGACAAGGGAGTGTATTACATAATATATGAACCTCTGGAGTGTTTGATTTCGCGTTTCTCACCGCCGCCATGGACGACGAGCAGAAGCGTCAGCAGGAAGACTGGCTCAACAGTCGCAAGAACAGACTCCCTTCATTCACAGAAGTCCTCTCGAGACGCACAAGACCACCAGTAGACTTGTTCATGTTCTAGTCGGTTCCCCCTTTGCCTCACCCGTCTGCACCATGTTCATTACAACCCAGTTTATTTCTTCAGCGCGAGGGGGCAGAGGACATTTTAGACTTTTGGCTCGACGTTCAGCAGCACGAGAACCTCTGCAGAGCCTACTTCAAGGACGTTCGCAAATCCGGTCGCACCATCAAGGAGGACTGGCCACAGTACTGGGACTACGCTCGACGTCGCGGATCGATATACGGAACCGTCGTCGGCCTGCAGCCAAACCCAGGAAAGCGGAGTACCAGCACTGCAGACGTCCTCAGCGACCAAGAGAAACAAGCTCTCGCCGTGGCTGGCGACGACAAACGGGCCGGCGGTCGTTCAACCAGCCCTCGTCCACGCACACCTGCAGTCGAAAAGGATCGAATCGCGTCCGCATCATCTCCCACTGCAGAGTACGATCCTCCCCGTTCGACAACACCCTTCTCGCTTTCAGCACGCACACCCACACTATTCAACTTGCGACGAGCCTCACGTGCCCCTACGATCATTCCCCGTTCCGCCGCTATCACCCGCATGGACCTCGTTGCCTCTGCGGAGCGTATCTATCTCCGATATCTCTCCCCTGCAGGCACCGTAGGGGCAACCGAAAACCACGAGATATACCTCCCTCCCTCTCTCCGTATACACTCCTTTCCCTTGAGCAGCACACAAGAGCCCTCCTCCCAAAGCGAGCAGAACATGTTGGCACACATCCCCGACATGTTCCACTCACAAAAGGAGTACTGCTTCCGCGCCATGGAGCAAGACGCATTCCCTCGCTTCCTCAGAGCAAAGGCATTCGGCAATCTGACTCCCCTATCTGCCCTAGTACGCCTCGTGTTGGGTTTGCTAATACTTTGGATCGGGCTGGCCACCGCGTTTGCCCTCATCTTTCTCGATGTACAACCAAAATCCAAACGCTTCTTTGTGAGTTTCTCTTCGAAGAGTGTCCTGGTTTTTTTTCATATTTTTTTCCCGCAGCTTTTCCTCCCCTTTACCTTTGCCATCCTTTTCCTTATATCACATCAATACGAGCTTGATCCCGTCCTCGTGTTCTTGGGTCAATCGGAATCAACCCCTTTCCGCACGCTTACGATCCGCGAACCTTACGTGAAGAAGCTGCTCCTTGGTCGTGCCATCTGGGTCACCATGCTTGTTGCCATCTGCGTAACAACGTTGACCATGATATTCTGGGCGGTTCCAGGCCATCGATTGTGATGGCCATGCGCATGCGGTCGTAAGTGACGCCACTCGGGAGGGAAGCAGGTGCTTGTATGGACCGTAAGCTGGGACTGCGTGGATTCGGACCTGATTTGACGCTTACTCCACTGGATACCTCGCTCGCCAGTCTTTTTTTCTTTTTCTTATTCTCTTATCTAGTAATTCCACAATCTTCCATTTGCCCACCCCCACCTTCTATAATTTACCCTAATCCCTTCGCTTTTCATGCACGTCCATCCACATCGTTTTGCTCCACGACTTTTTTTTTGTTTTGGGTCCCCTTTTACTTTCTTGTTACCCCAAGCGCATTCCATACCCCCTCGTCCCTTCCGCGTTACAACTCGCGCCAAGTTACATCGTTATGCTCTCTCACTCGTTTTTTGGAAGCACTTCTCGACTTCCTCTGTGGAACCGAC
>JBBPTZ010001077.1:0-12059 GCA_038094315.1 Phylloporus cf. tubipes
TCTAGTGCGAATTAAGTAGCAGAATTGGCGGATAGCACGATAAAAAATACCTCGGACGGAAAGGTGAGCACTAAGTACTAGATGTCAGTAGTAAGTCGATAAAGATGACCTCACGACGTACCATAGTCATACGCGATCGCGGTAATTATTCCAACTGGCAGCGCTCGTAAGCAAAAAGAACCACTTGTTAGGATAAGACGTACGAGATGCGCAATTATTCAAATGAAAAAACTCGAAAAACTGTATCAGGTCCGAAGACATGATGATAACGGGTCGAACTCAAAGTTTGTAGTGAAGCGAGAACAGTGGAGGGAACGAGTCTGAGGAGGTATGGCGGAGCGTATATAACCATCCGCCCAGATTCTTTACAAATCGCGGTCCTACGCAACCTGGCGATGAACGCGGTACGCTCCCATCAAGGAACCTCGCACGGTGACGATAGCTATTTACCCAGCGTTCAATACTGCATCGCCAGATTGGTTGATCGTGTACATCGATACGCCAATGATGAGGTCGACATCGATGGTTAATGTCTGCCCCTACGAACGCGTTTCGTTCAGTTGGAACAATACATACCATACCTGGACCACACCACGCTGTTGACGAACCAATTTCGAGGTCTGTATCGCTATCGTGATACCGAGTAGGAGGTGAGCACAGGAATGATCAAATTGAAGACTTATCCTTGTACTGTATCGCCATCTAACCATCATCATTATCGAGGGCCGTCATATGGACCTTTTTCCACATCCCAACGAGCGGGAGTGTGTATGCCTGTGACCGTATTTCGATACCAAGAGAGCGAAAGGTGAGTTCTCTCGAACGGGGTCAATTGCCCGGCCGGCGCCAAACAGCGGTTGGGCGGCGGTTGGGCCCTGGTTCCCGGTAACAACGACAGTTGCCACATGCAAGTCGGCGCGTACTGTAACTTTGATGTGCTAAAAGGGGATCTCAGTGGTGTCAGAATGATCCGGATTTTCACACACAAGTTCATTTCGCGTCGATACAGCCCCGGGTCACTTGATGTGATTCTGCGCGTCAGATTTCGAGGGTGCATCACCAAACGGGCCTAAACATAGTGACCTCTGGTGACGTCGGAAGAGTCCGGGGGTCATCGTGACGCGTGGCCAGAGTTTGCGACGCTGGGTCTGGTGGAGACGACGGGAGCACGAAACTCACTAGATCTAGCGATGTCTCCCCACCTCTGGCGAGCGATCTGGACCATATTTTGTAACTAGGATTATGATAGCGTCCAATACGTAGTAGTGACTCTGCCGCTGTATACAAATTGCAATTGCGTGTCACGCAGTACATCTTGAAACGGAGATGAAGATATTCTATGCATCGTCGTCGTCTGACAGAACTGCTGCTTCGTCAACTTCTTGATCCAAGCCGTCATACCCGTACTCTTCCATCTCATCCCCAAGCTCATCATCAACCAATGGGCATTCGGGTTCATCTTGTTCATCTGAGCTGGTCCCATCTTCATTACTACTTGTTCCGTCCGAGTCAGATCCACCTGGTGAGTCACCCATGGATACATCACTGTCACTTTCATCGGCCACGAAATCTTGCTCGAGAGTGAAATGCCGCTTGTCGAGAGCATTGCGGTCATCAAAAAGGCATTTTGTCGCCTCGCGAATGGACTTGTGCCCAACCCCCCCACCTCGGAACCTCATGAACATGTCACGGTCGGCAAATCTAGATATTTTGGTTAGGAATGTAGTCGTGAATTAAAATGGCTTACATATTAACGAAGTACCAATCCCAATCTTCGTCATTTTCTGACTTGTTGCGCACGATTGATGGAGGAAGAAGGTCAGAAGTACGACCGTAACGGAATGCTGGGATGAGGTGGACACTACGAATGAGGTCATCAGGGTCAACGAATCCGAACGCCTCCTCTTCACCCGCTGGGTAGAAACCCACGCAAGGGAGCCGACGCACGGCCCAGCCGGACTTGATATCTTTGTTCCGAGCGAACCACCGGACCCAGAGGAAATCAACACGCTTCATATGATCCTGTTCCCCTGACCTCTTGTACCGGACATCGACATGAAAGATTCCAACAATGCGACCATACCAGTATGGATGAGGGTTCTCAGTATCCTCGTGTGAGAGGACCATGAAGTCGGCATGCGTGCGGGGATTCAGCATATCTTGAGCACGGCGAAGGTCGTACGTTGTATAGTTGATCCGGAGGGTCTTGTGTTGATATAGTCGATTGTTGATGATTATGACGGAGTTTCGTTGTGCCTGCGTGAATTCTGTATCATCAACGCTGTCCAACAAGCGCCGTAGGAGGTGATTCTTCAACTTCGAAAGGAAGTCCTGTCAAAGGTGTTATACATTAGCATGGTAACGTGTGATGTGCCCATCTACGTACCTGTAGCGCCATGTCTTTCTTGTTGTCCCCTAACCATTTCCCCAAATCCAAGTAGTGTTTCTTGCTTTGGGCGACTTGATAGTGTGTTTCTGGGGGACAGTAAGGTAGTGCTTCGTCGTCGATAAAGGGAAGAGTGGGCCGTTCATTTGTGCTTGCAGTCTGATGGTCCTCACAGCGCATCCTGTATAGAAACCGCTCACGTTGCTGGTGCTTGGCAATTGAGCGTGCAAAGTTGATCTTGTTGGTTCGCGCATAGAACCGTTTCACACGGCGGTGTTCTAGCTCACCCTACAATAGATCGTGGATCAACTTAATGACAGAAGTTGCAAGATAAACTTACCACTTGCGTAGAATAGTTGTCAGTTGTTCCGAACTGCCAAATGGACTTGACATAGTCGCCTAGTGCATGTAACTTGTATGTCGACAAGTTGAAATCCCGACGAATGCGAGACCCGGATGCTGTCACATCACCAGCTGCTCGTCTGCCTGTAGAGGTTGTTCCAGCTGCTTTTGCGCCGCTTCGCCGAGCACGGGCCGCAGTCTCTTTGGGAAGGTCGTAAGTTGTGAACTTACTGCAACATTCACTGGAGAATTGTCGGAACTCTTTCCCCAAGCGTGTGGTACAATTTGTGAAATGAAAGAGTGTCGTCTCTGTCTGCATGGCGAGTTTTCCAAATGCGTGCCATGTCGCCAGCTCGAAGAGAAGGTTAAGGATGATGCTATTGTATGGCTCAGGGAGTAGTCCATCGAAAACTGGAATGGTGCACTATGTATAGCATCAATTAGTGCACAAGATAGATTGTAGTGAACTCGACAATGGTACCTGAAGGATGTCTTCGAAATCGTGCGCTGCAAGATTCGATAGATCTGATACGTTTGACCGGAACTTCCGTATCTTGTCTCCAAAGGTAGGTACCAGCCGAAAACTGATCAGATAAGTATATTCAGTATGACAGAACATAACGGGTATGTCTGGACATACCGAGCATTGAATTCTTGTATCCTGTTCTCACCTGCTGCGAATAAGATGCGAATGAGATGTGTGATAGTCGCTTTCCACACGCCAAGTTCGAATTCATGCATAAAGTCGGGCACAAATAGAGAATAGAAGTCAAACCCGTATTGACTTAGCTTCTGTGAAAACGCGTTCTAGATAGATATAACGTTAGGTGAAATAAGTTATTCCCAGTGGGTCTGACCATACTCACTCGTGTTGGCACAAGGGAACTACTTCCGATGATTTTTTCAACAGCTGTGCTGCTGACGCCTCGCCCAAGGTCGAAAATGGCCTTGCGTACAGTTTCAATAGATCTGCGGCGAATCTCGCTATCTATCCGTGCCATTTTCTTTCGTACCAGTTGATCTAGTCTTGTACCCAGCTTATAGATTTTTTCTTTGTTGATGAGACAACGTGGGCAGGGACAGCGTCCAAGGAATTTCATACAAGCGAGAAGGATCCTATTTTACATCAAAAAGGTACCTAAACATAATTGTGCAGCTGAGATGACATACTTTTCAGGATAATCAGCAGCATATGTAAAAAGTCGTAAAAAGACACGGCGGAATACTCCATCAGCAAACTTGATGACAATCCCAAACTCATAAGCATGAAGAAAGTCGGCATCAAGGAGAAAGGTCCAGATCGCTTGCATTAGCTCGCGCTTACAATGTGTAAGGACGGCACTAGTTGCCTTTTTATTGAACGTTCTGTTATAGAAATCTTCGATTGCATCTGGTAGCTGAACCATTGCATTAGTTCCAATTATATCACATGAGCGGTAGTGGGAGTGACAACGCACCTTGGGAATATAAGCCAAATGATGCGCTGCAAAGGAGGTGGGCTTTGCACGGACATATTTGGATTGGTTTCCGAGAAACAGATAGATAGGCCACAGAGCCGCGTTACCAAAGCTAGCAAGATGTGTCGAATCCGACCATAACATGATTGCAGCGATGACGGTCTCCAGGTTACATCCTGGAACTGTGGGAGATGTTTTGATGCGCTCGTGCTCTTCAAGCATCGCATCAGCTGTATATAGTTCAGTAATGACACGTTCGGGCGTACGATCCTTGTCTGGCTGCCAGAAAACTTTGTATGGCGCTGAATGAAACATTTCCGCTGCAGGCTCCTCAAATGCGGACTTGACAACATCCGTGATCTTGCGATAATGAAGCCCATCAACAACGAATTGAGGCGCATCATTTTCTGCTTGTCGGACTTTGTCACATGGTAGTCGAATAGTGACAGATGTGGTCTGCCATCTGTCAGATGCAAAGGACAAAGTGGAACGATCGTTAGAAGCCTTGTCTAGGCGACTAGTCTCGTGCCGTGCACTGAAATCTTGAAGATCGTTGTGGTCAAAGTCGTCGGCAAGAATGACATCATGGACAAGAGTATCCAGATCATTGAGAGATTTCTGGGGTGAGCTGTTATAGAACCAATTCACCAAGCGCCAGGAGGATGGGTTCAAGAACGGAGCAAAGTAGTGACTGGT
Organism: Phylloporus cf. tubipes; assembly: GCA_038094315.1. Classification (NCBI taxonomy): domain Eukaryota; kingdom Fungi; phylum Basidiomycota; class Agaricomycetes; order Boletales; family Boletaceae; genus Phylloporus; species Phylloporus cf. tubipes. The sequence continues at coordinate 4,882 of JBBPTZ010001077.1, forward strand.
AGCAGATGCAGGGTTAAGGGGAGGATTTTCGTTAGGAGTGGTGTTCCCATGGTCGAAAGTGGAGTGGTCACAGAGATGTCCCAGCACCGTTAAGTTTTCAGGATCGTAAGTTGGAAAGGCAGATGGATATTCACGGAAAAGATCATTTGCGTCTAACTCAGTGCGGAAATGATCAGGATGGGGGAAGGAAGCAGATTGACTTGAGTGAGAGTCGACATCCATTTGGTACTCGTGTTCTGCGCCACCACCAATCTCACTACCAGCACTCTCCACCTGTGAAGGTTCATGCATAGACAAGGACAGATTGGGCACAGAAATAGGCAGCGCTGGGGGTTCATCACGGTAGCGCCTTGGCAGCCGTCGATTACGAGTGGGGAGACCTGATGGACGTCTCTCAACATCCTGGGCAAGATCAGGCCCATCAACCTATGTATCCATTGATAATCAGTACCATCTGCATCACGATAGAGACTTACCATTGTTCGAAATTCCATGAAACGTTGAGCATGTAGAGCATTCTGCTCCCTCTCCCGCCGTTCTCTCTCAACTGCTTCTTCATTTTCACCAAGAACCCTCCTTTCTTCTTCCTCTGCCATTAATCTCAGATTTTCTTGATGTTCCTGAAGTAGATTAGCAACGCTGGAATTTTTCTTCTGGCACCAACGTGTAGTATGGAGTGAAAGACCATGTTGGCCCTTCACGGCCTTCCCACAAGACGGACATGAAAGTACAGGCATGAGAAGTAAAATGGTGAGGATTCCAAGCCAGTGCATTTGAGATGGGCCAGGGCATGGGCGAGGGCGACAATTAGTGAATACCTAATGAATTAACAAATTAAACATTAGGACCAAACAGGTACAATCTCTGGCGGAAGTAAAACATTTCCAACTCCGCATTTTATCTTTTGGTCGCGGTGCAGCAATCTTTACCTCATTCCCAGTATCATCCAATGGCTGAACTCGAAGTTATCGCTGCACTGCCATCCGCCAATCCCACCAATGGTAACAAGCGTCCATTGGCCGACTTGGCAGAGTCACTCTTGGTGGACGCTCCACAGAAAAAGAGAGCAAAGTAAGTTGCCACTCCTTGTCACTAAATGATACTTCTCATTTTGGCAAGGAGTGAGAAGCCTTCAGAAAGTGCTGCATACGAACTTGTAGGAAGAAAGCTTGTTTGTCTTGCAAACCAGTTTATCGCCCCAAATATTGCATTGAAGACTGGGATCTTGGGCATGAAAAACCGTGAGGAGGAGATGAATTTGTGATACACGCTTTCTCATAGTTTCTCATTGCTAATGGTTGTACAGGGCAGAAAATTTGGAGCAGCACATGAACTTCTACCACATGATGCTGATTTACTCTCCCGGCCTTGAGGATGACCTCCGCATCCCAGGAAGGTTGGACGCGTTGCAGCTGAACAATATATGCGCATGGGTAAGCACGTTTACATGCTAATAGACATCATCTAACATCAAATTATATTTATACAGATCGCAACAGGCATGCGTGAGCAGAGGTCAACAGACCTTGGTGCTATCAAACATGCTGCGCTCACTTACCTAATGCCCAACCATGAACCACTTGACCCACCCCTTGTCCAAAAAGAAGACAAGTCTGGACGCGGCTTCAACCACCCTCAAATTGCCCAATTTTTATGTCCACGCAATAAGCTAGTTTCTTTTGATGAAGATCCCGACATGTAAGTACTCATGTTTCACATAAACAGCTACTGACTTGTTTTAGAATTATAGCCGCATTGCAGGAAGAAAAGATCAGAGCCACGGCAGCCAATTGGCCAACACTCTTCTACAAAGAAGGTGTTTACGATCCCGAAGATCGTTTGAAAGGCCTGTTCTGTGGACAGGCCGCATTTCGGGTATTTTTTTAATCAGTATCCGTGACGACTAACAACTTCTTGTTAGGTCTATACGCATCTATTTATTGGACCAGCCGCCGCTGCCACTGATACCGTCGTGGGTAATCCATCACGGCCATCAAAGAACCGACTTTGGAACCTCACGAAAGTAACCCCAGAGATCATCGCTTATGTACATGTATTGGTAAGTCTCTACTTGTATCACCCCCTCATAGCTAATGAGCATCGGTGACAGCTGTATTTTACATTGAGTACCGCGCCTCGTTGGACAGCAGACCTTGGTGCCATGGACCTTGAAGACCTACACAGCCTGATTTTGGAGATGTTTGCTGACACGGATGCTTGGACTCGTGAGACGCTTGAATGGTGGAACAGGTATCTCATTTTATACCTTTCTTAGTTGGTTCTCATTTGTCGTCAGGCAGGCTTTTCCGAAAAAGTTGGCCAATGAAGATCCCGACGAAGAGAACGATATTGCCATCATTCGTGCTAAACGTGCGGGCCGCAACATTCAGCCACGTCGCGTTAGGGAAACAACTATATTTGCCACCCCTCCACCCGAACAGCCTGTCCCAGTGGCTGCGCACATTCCTTTGGAGTCAGGTATACCCATAGCGGGCGCGTCAGCTATGTTCACAGCATCACCGTCGACAACCACATCCAACCCTTCCGACTCGACCGACAATTTTTTCAGCTCTCGTGCTACTCCTGGTGAACAGTCGGACCTGTCTTCCATCCCATTGGACAATGAACAAGGGGGTCCGGTCAATATCCAGGCAGGCAGCCTGGTGAAGGTGTCTGATCCAGGTGCCAACTCCACTGAGGCAACCACTACTACTACTTGTACTTCGACGAAGAAGGGGAAGAAGAAAGCGACCCAGCCGAAGAAATCTCGTGCGCGCAAGAATGGCTTCTGATAACATGGTACGAAATCCATTTTTCGAATCACCTTTCATATGCTTATATACGCGCTATCAGACACTCAGCGCTCCTGATCACTTCATACCTCTATGTTTGCAGCGTACTACTGTCTTTACACTACTTTGCTGACATCTCTATTACTTGTACTGTAGTGTACAAGTATTAATATTAACTGTCGTTACTAGTCGAGCCTAGGACTGGTGTGATCTGGCGAGAAAACAAATTTCCTGCGAGCGCTGGCGAGAGGTGGCGAGGAGAACGAACCCTGGCATATATCGGATCAATCCCAAGATCTCGCCAGCGCTCGTCAGCGCCCGCAAGGAGTGGCGAGCGATGTGGATCTAGTGTGGTCTGGCGAGAAGGGCACGGGTCTCACGAAGTATAGGCACATCTGACTAGAAAGTGTATTTCCTAGCGGGGACTCGCTAGGTCTGGTGAACCTAGCAAGGCTATTTGCCTCTCGCCAGGTCTCGCCAGGTCTCGCGGGACTTGAGACATTCCGCCGATGTGTAGGCTCAATTTTGCAAGTATTTGTATCGAGTCTAGGGATCCTTGGACATAGCTGACTAAGCATTTGGTCCTGTTATTCGGCGCCGAGTGTGTCCAAAAGCAACCTTTACTACGCTTCGCATTACTGGGTTGTGTTGGAATTACCGACAGACCCCTCGTCCATGGAGCTCAGTGGGCCGTGTCACACTTGAGGAAGAAGCCTGAGAGTGCCTGTAAGTACGTTGACGACGACGTTTTATGTAATGATAAGCCCACCTGAACGTCCATCCTCGTTGCTCGAATCGTCGGCGTCATGCCAGAGATTCTCTTCACGAACCACGGGCCGCTAGATTGTCCTACCTGCGATCAAGGCGGCGAACGCAACCGCGGCGAGACCCGACGATGCGGCATGACCTCGAACGTGTTTCCCAAGCCGTACTCGGAGGACAGATCTCTGTCCCTTCGCCTATGAACATGCATTGCCCCCCAATCGCTCGTTGTTTCTTTCAAAGTTACGGAGTATGCCTTCAAGGTGGGGCGACCATGGTGCTAGCGCAGCGCGGATGGAAAACCCCCAACTGGCTCGGGGATTCGGACGGGGTTGGAATTCGAAACAGTTGACCGTTGGGCAAATGTGAGTTGGGAAACAGTAGGCCAGTTATGATGGATCTTGATGAATACAACGGCCAAAGCAATCACGCACGCTTTGACACGATCCGTTGATGACACGGTCCGTTGACCATTCGCGGGGGCGCGAGGGGGGAAGAGTCTAGTAATGGTTGTGACGTAGGGTGGTCTAGACTGGTTAGGACCCCCGTGGTTCATCTCTGCAAATAGGTCCCTTTGAACGACAAGCTCCGAACGAATCACAAACTACTCTATTGCCGATAATAGATATAGGGTCGAGTCTCCTTGCTCTCAGCGATCCACCACTTGTATTTCATCATCCCCCGTTGACCCCTCCTCCGCATCTCTAACCGCAAACCGAATTCCAGACCCAGCGTTTGTCATAGCAGCATGACCCGACTGCATGCCAAACCCGGTGTCGATACCTCTCTCGGCTGTCTGAGCATATAGTTCCCTTATGCTCAAGATGAACCGGGGGCTCAGTGTGAAGATCAGAGTTTGCCAAGTAACATTTAGAACTGCATGAGCTGTGTCTGGGAGATATAAGCTGAAGAGGACTTTGCCAATAATTGCATAGAGGAAAAATCTATTAATTTGAATATGCATGAGCATAATACAAGTCAAATGAGCAGCAGCAGATGACATGATGACCTACAATATGAAGTATAGAACACCTTGATTGACAATAAGTTCAATGAACTTGTTGGGCTTCCATGTTCCTACTGCCTTGTACTGGTGGTATGACTGTCTGAAAGCTTGTGAGAGGGCCAGTGTGCACATGACACCATGTAGAACAATAAAAGGAATGGTAGAATACTTGATCCAGCTTAGTGAGTATTCAAAACTACAGAATGAGGGATAAGGCACTGGGTAATCTATGACTTTGAAAATATATCACAATCAGAACAGGTGCAACAAACAGAATTGTAGATACCTACCTGACACTACTCCAGGCATGGTGTATATGATGGCAGTGACAATGCCAATAACCAACTCTCCTAAATAGATGAACAGAAGAAATCCAAGAATTGCTCTTGATTGGCCATACAATGCATAGATTCGAAAGATCATCACCACTATGAGGAATTGGGTGAACCATCATACATATACATTACACACATATAGATGTAATTGGAACTTACAGTCTGCAGCACCCAGAACACATAAACTACCCCATAGTAACATATGGAAAAGCCAGGTACCTAATGGAAGAGCACTCAATACCATCATGGAAATGGTTCCTGTAGGGGCTTACAGCTATGCAATTAATGTCAATCATCTGTTACTTCAAGGGAGCAGATAAAATACATACATCTGGCATTGTATATACATGGTGTTCAATCAATTGGCAAGATACAATTATGAAAGAACTCACTGCTGAAGGACCAGGTACAAAGATGGTTCCAGCTTGGAGTACAGTATGATTAGTCACAACAAACTTTTAGTCCAGAAGAAAATGCATACAAAGTGCATAAAGGCTTGACAATAGATCGAGTCAATACTGAGTATTAATCATAAAGCAGGTGTCGTACCTGCCAGAAAGCAAGCCCAAATAGCGGACCTAGATTGGGAACCTAAATCACAAGGGCTATGGTAAGGGAGGATCTGCACGCACAACAAGGAATGCACACGAGACCCAGGTCCATTCCCTGTTCTGTGCCATCATCAACATTATGTCATCACCATTGAGACGACTTACCCAAATGTATTCGACCTAGTGCGAATCAAGTAACAGAATTGATATACAGTATGATGATAAATACCTCGGATGGGAAGGTAAGCACTGAGTACTGGGTGTCAGTAGTGAGTCGATCAACGCGAATTCACGACGTACCATAGTCGTACGCGATCGCAGTAATCATCCCAACTAGCAGCGCCCGTAAGCAGACAAACCACTCGTTATGATAAGACATACGAGCTGCACAATTAAATAGATGAAAAATCTCGAAAAACTGTATCAGGTCAGAAGACATGATGATAACAGGTCGAGCTCAAAGCTTGCAATGAACAAGAACAGCGGAGGGAACGAGTCTAAGGGGGTAGGAAGGGAGCATATATAGCCATCCCAGATTCCTGCGGTCCTACGCAGCCCGGCGATGAATGGCGACCGACGCGGTATGCTTCCATCAAGGAACCTCGCATGGTGATGATAGCTATTTGCCCAGCGAACAATACTGCATCGCCAGGTTGGTTGATAATGTACATCGATACGCCAATGATGAGATTGGCGTCGATGGTTGGTGTGCAAACGCGTTTCGTTCAGTTGGAACAATACGTACCGTACCGTACCACACTGTTGAAGAACCGACTTCGAGGTCTGTATCGCTATCGTGATACAGAGTAGGAGGTGAGCACAGGAATGATCAGATTAAAAACTTGTCCTTGTCCTGTATCGCCATCTAACCACCATCATCGAGGGCCGTCAGATGGACCTTTTTCCACGTCCTAGCAAGTGGGGGGTACGTATGTGACCGTATTTCAATCCCAAGGGAGTGGAGGGGATTTGAGTTCTGTCGAACAAAGTCAATTGCCCAACCGGGCGCCAAACAACGCTGGGGCTACGCAGGGGACTGGTGGACTTTCCCCGGCTACGTGGCGGTGGCTCTACGCTGACCCGCTGCTCCCTCTATCTCCCACACTGCCACAACGCTTGGGTCAGTTGGGCCCTGGTTCCCAGCGACGACGGTTGCTACACACAAGTCGCATGCATACTCAGCTGGGCTGTAATGCTAAAATTGGACGTCAGTGGTGTCAGAATGGTACAGATTTTCACATAAGCTCATTTCACGTTGATACAACCTCGGGTCATTTGATGTGGTTCCGCGCGTCGGATTCTGAAGGTGTAGGCTCAAGTTTGCAGGCATCTGTGGACACGGCCGACCGAGCATTTGGCTCTTAGTCAGCGCCGCTGACTCGTGTGTCCAATTCCGAAATCAACCTACGCTTCCCACTACTCAGCACAACCGTACTCACCATCACCGAACGAACGAACCCCTGTGTGCGTGTCAACCTTGGCTGAGATATAGACCCTACCCACTTACCAGCCACTGGATTACGAGGGTACTAGGCGGCGCTGGAATTACCGACAGACCGGTGTGTCGTGTCACACCTGAAGAAGCCTGAGGGTGCTATTGACAACAATGATTTTATGTCATTGCAAGCCTACCTCACCTGAACGTCCATTCTCGTTGCTTGAATCTTCGGCGCCATGGAGATTTCACGAACCACGGGCCACCAGATCGTCCCACCTGCGATCAAGGCGGCAA
>JBBPTZ010001078.1:0-12039 GCA_038094315.1 Phylloporus cf. tubipes
CCGGACTTCAGAATTGGTGAGTATGAGCGAAAGCAAGGTACGAAGGTGTCGAACAGCTTCAAAATAAACAAGGTAAGAAAAGGACACAAAAATGATGCATATATGCGCGCGCACCCATGCGACTGTCTTCGGTAAACTTGCTACGATCGGCCTGGGAGGCTTCCCCAGGAGCTGCTTTGGCGGCTGCCCCTGTGTCCACGTCACGGGTATGCCAGACAAAATTCTGAAAGAGCTCGTCGGCATTCTTGCGCTTGACGATGAGACGGGCGGTCTCGATTACATCGCGGCAATCCTGGATAAGCGTCTTTCCCTCTGGCGACAGCTTGTCGATGTCAATAGGCTCAGCGTCTCGGAGGTACTTTAGCGTATTGTCGATCTGGGCGTTATCCGGCATGCGACCTTGTCTAAAGGCCTGGATAACGCCATAGAATTTGATCTTGACGACAACACTCAGCGGCGTTTCCGGAGAGATGGGTTACAAAATACATGCCTTTCTGTCGACCGAGGCGGCCTGCTCGCCCTTGTCTGTCGGGGCGGTGACGGTGCCCGACTTTGGGTGTTCTGAGACTTCCTGTGGAGCGGGTGGTAAAGACATTTCGCGGGGAAAGAAGAAGATAGAGAGGAGCGACGGTTGGGCTTTTTATGCTCCTATTGGCGACACGACGTCATCGACAATGAAGTCACAGCGGAGTACATTTTCCTTTTGTGGAACACCCGACTCCGAAGGTCAGCCCGCTAGGCTCCACTTTGTAGAACGCCCCGTCGCAGTTCCAACTGTGGTATTCCGAGGAGTGAGTGGCTGTCTGGACGGACATCACCGTATGTAGGTAGAAGTAACGGGGTTAGTCTCGGACACGGTTACTACTGTTTAAGAGTATCCGAGTTTCGCACGTACGTCTGAATCCCGACCATCGCCGTCTCACAACCGGGCTGTCTGGTCTCAGATTCTGGGCCAGTCGAGGGCATTCGAGCCCAAACCCAACAGTGCAAGCTGGAACGACGTTAGGAATAACATCTTAATAGTAGGATGACATCACGCACTTACACCGAACTTCAACAAATTCATTCACCATGAAGGTGTCATACCAACGGCAGTGGCCTAGACATGTGAAGGTGATTTGATACCTGTAGGTGTATCCTGTCAGTGCCACGGCACAGTACTTATCTCGACAGATTGCTGCTTCACTCGGTTACCCGGTTCGAGCCGTTGAACTGTCAGTTACCGTCGTGTTGGAATTCACATAACCGCAACTCCACAAGTCACTGGTCGTGAACGGGAACCGTGGCAAGTGATTGAAGTTCGCGAGTGCGTCAGTAAAGAGTTGGACTCTGATAACCCCATGTTTTCAAGCCTCTCCCAAGGGGCATGGGTTACGAGGGAGTTTACTCGATAGTTCGGTTAACGTGGAAACAACACCGTCGGCAAGTGTTGGTTTACTAATGCCAGGTACGTACACCATCGCTATTGACTTATCCCTCTGCAGTGCGCACTTGTTTCGTTCTCGCGGCCCTTGCATTAGTCGATCAAGATAATCAGATCTAACCAGTTACGTGAAAATGAGGCTCTCCGGGGTCCCGGAATTGTGGATGAAACGTTCGTCCAGCAGCTCTCGGATTGGACGGCGCATCCCAAGACACTATAAGTCAACTTTGTACCGCGTTTCCACGCTGCTGCGTGCAGAACTGGCTTTGTTGATGTTCCTGAATTCCGCTGTTGCCTTATCCAAACGTGGATGTTTATAATGCCAGGACGGCTCGGTCACATCTCAGCGCTTCCCCCTTACCCCACACCCTTCTCGCTCTCCAGCGCCGCGCCGTATCAAAACTACTGATGTTTAGTGATCCAGTCAGCTTCTCTGGAGATACCCGCTTCGAGGTGCTGGTCTGAAGTCTCAGCTCCCGTGTCTTTGTGTTGATTATGATTGATAGGTGATCTCTGTGTTGGCGAATTGCGGGAGAGACACCGACAGGGCCAGGAAGGCTCTGGTAACATGGATCAGACGCAAGCAAGATAAGGGTCGTACTACCGAGCACATCTTGACCAAACTTCGAGATATCGAATCAAAGGTGTGTCCTTGCTTGCTGGTTCCAACAAGAGGTCATAGTTGACGTCCTTGTAGTTCATCAAGGACACGACTCTGCACTGTGCTTTCCGCGACGCTAGAGCCGAGACATATCTACCTAGATCCCCTGGTCTTCCGCTCCCTTCTTTCATCAAGGCAAAGTCAGAGGTTCAGATCTCCGAATCTGTACCGTCTATCACCACACCCTATAGCACAGGAGGCGGCACGGTTTCTTCTTCTTCTGTCGAGCTTCCTGTGCACTGGGCGCAGAGTACGAGTCCGCCGACCTCTACTTGGCGTCTTCCGCGAGACTTGCAAATGTCGGAGGCCAGCCCGAATCCATCACGCCAAAGTGTTCCACGTATCCCACCTTCTCTTTCACCTCGAATTCAAATCCCTTGCGACCGGTCACTACAGCCACCCTTCAGTTCACCCATGACGTCTTCTTCTGAAGATTCGGAGCTTCACTTCAGACAGTACCATGCGCCTCCCGCCGCGGGGCACTCTCCATTCTTTCCCGGACACCCAGAATCCCCGCTGTCACCGACCGCCCTTGGTGACCAAAATTTAGCCCCGCCTAGGCGAATGTCTCATGGCCTCATTTTTCCACTTAGTTCGATTCGAATACCCATTCCCCGTCCTTATTCACAACGAAGTATCCCCAACTCCGTATTCACCTCTTCCTCGGAGGGGTCAGACGTCCTTCCTGGAAGATATCGTTCCATGTCTCAGCCAACAGGACACATGTCGCCATGTCGCCGCCGGCTCACTCCCCCCAGCTCCAGCCCTCCTGTATCCACCTTGCCGCCCATCCCCGCCGATGATCAATGTGTCGATATAAGCCTACCCGCTGAGCAACCTTCCACACCTGCGCGATCATCTATCTCGGTTACATCCTCTCCCGAGCGCCCCCTCCCGATCCAGCCTGTCCCCAGTCCAATCCCAAGTGTAAACGAGTCTGATCCCAGCGACACAATCGACGGGTACTCGATTCAACAAAGTTGGTTGGGGTCCGTTGCGGACCTTCCGTCGGATGTCGTCGTCCGACAGGATAGCCCGCTATACGTGTGTCGAGACGAATCAGATAGTATTCGCCACTCCTCTCTGCACGTCGGCCAACCCGCTCCTGACGTACCAGGGATCGGCGACGTGCTCGAAAGCGTCTTGAATGAATGCGGCGGTTCTCCCGAGGTACGACAAGTCGTCTCCAAGTGCATCGAGTTCGACCGTGGATATGAGCCGCCATATTGGCAAAATCGCCTCCAAGCCTGTGGGCTGGATGCAGAAGCAGCAAAACACTTGGTCGACGAGATGTGCAAGCAAGTAAACTGGGGTGCATCTTGCCGCAGAGCAATCTATGTATAGGCATGTATTTCCCTTCCGTTTTTTTTCCTGATTTTTTCTTCGGGTTCTTGTTTGAATATTTTCTACTTGGTCATACATTGTAGCAATAAATTCCTGCACGTTCGTACTTTACCGATGGTGATCAAGTTGTCCATAGTACTACTACTACCGCTGTGTTTGTTTTGTCCTTGCTACTCTGCGCGCTCTCTATTCTAAATGCCTCGTCCGCCATCATTGCCTTGTCTCGTACGTTTCAAATCAATCGAACCCGCTGAGCGGCTTCCCCCTCGAACGTGTACACTGGATGGCGGAAAGTTTAATCTGTCTAATTTCGTCTCGTGTGATTCTAGTGCGCACCAAGTTTTTCTCACAAGACCCCAAAAACTCGCCGCGCACGAAAAACGCACACGAATTAGCCGGCGCGAGCCAAAACTTCGATCGTCGATCCTCTGGCACGTCCGGCGGTCCGTCGCGGTACCGAAGGTAAGCCACAACTCCACCTCTTCCTAATCCCGGTGATCCTCTCTCAGCGCGACTGGCGTGCTCCCGCTCGTCGAAATACCAGGCGTAGCCATCTTTGATTTCCACGCTTTATTTTTTGACTCTAGGTTCTTGATCCTGCTCACGTCTTCGGTATCAGTGCCCTGGAACTCGTAGCCCCTTGTTCGCAGGCGCCCCTTAATGGATTGTACGCTCGAGCACGTCAGGGGACTCGGCTGAAAACCCTGGCAGCGACTGTCTGTGACTGGTCCCAAGGAGCGTGTCTTGATTGCGCGTGTCGTGCGTCTTGTCCCACACTCTTTTTTGCTACTGGCAGCTCTGTCCACTATCCGCGATGCTGTGCTCGTACTTATGTCACTCAGGTCAGACGCATTACGGGACCCTTGCAGCGTCTAGACCCGATGTGGAGCCAACACCGCCAAATCGACATGTCCCCATCCGAACAGCACGTCACAGCGCGCTCGCGCGACCTACCTTGGCTTGATGGATGCCACGACGATTTTGCGTAAGACGCATTACTTTACGGCGTTGCATCGGAGGTATCGGCGCCGGCAATACCTTCCCCAAACTCGAATGCACCGCTGAAGTCCTGTTCGTTTCTGTGAACGCGCCAAGATGGCTTTTTCTTATCCAGCCGGTCTGTCGGTCGGTGTGAACGATGCCAAGGTCAACTGATAGGACCCTCAGTCCGAGTCGGGTAACCCCCGACGCACGTTCCCATCTTTGCCCCCTCCGCCGTGCTTGTTGGGGGACCCCCGAGAGTCCACATCTTATGTACAGTATACATGTGCCTCGTGAGACGGCGCGATGAACAACACAGCCCTGCGATTTAGTACGTACGGAACTCTGGAGAGGGTCTTCCTTGTGCGGGGTGGAACGTTCGAGGGACACGTAGCAGGGACTCTCTTCTCCGATCTCCGGGGTAAACTGGGATGTTCCCACCGAGCTGTCGTTCAACGCATTCCGGAATCCGGATCACGTCGAACTGCTGATCCGCTGGGACGAGTCCTTCCCCTGGATGCAGTGCGTGTAAATGAGTCCCCTCTCCTCGACGTCCAGATTTGGTCTGATGAGGTTATTTAGACGGGGGGATACATGAACGGACACGGGCTTTTCGCGCCTTTCATCGGTTGCTCTCCCACACGTGTCCAGCAACGATGGCGACTGTCAGACAACACGTGCGATATAGAGTTGCATTGACCTATGAGAGCAAGAGTCATAATGTACGTCCCATACGACCGTCACAGGGGAAAGGCATTTCAACGTCAACTACGAGGCTAATTCAATGGAATGACATTCGTGGCGCACGATCGGAAGCATCGATATGTACTTGCTAGCGCTTGGGCTGCCTAAATGCCTAAACTGAGCGGCTTCGAAAAAAAATAACAGCAAGGTACGACTTTAGGGGTAAGTGAGATCTGGGGGACTGCTTAGCATAGACTCGGGTGCGTGCCTTTTTGTTTACTCCTCCCAGTCGTCCAATTTGCGCTTCTTTCCCTGCGGTCGGACGAGCTCACTTGGCGTTTGAAGAGGTTTTGCACGCCTGCTGCGGGGCGTGGAGGGACCGCCATCGCGAGAGACGATTCCATTATTAGTGCCCTGCGGTCGTGACCTGGAGGTCCCCACCGTGCTCCTAAACGCACGGATTTGAGTTGAAGGCGATGCTACAGGCTTATCTGCCTTTGCAAACGTCTTCGCACCACCCACGGTCGCCGGAGGCGCCGTTGACAGACCTTTTGAATTGCCAGGCACAATATCAAGATCCCCAGCACCCTCTTTTTCACTTGTGCGCCCACAACCACGAGGCCCTCGGGTACCCCCAGAACGTGCAGGCCTAGTCGTAGACGCTTTCGTCGGCGAGTTCACCTTGGTCGTCGAACTGTTTGCCGCCCTCGTGGTCGACCCAGAACTACTGGTGGGGGCTGCCAAAGTCAATTTTTTCAGTGAAGGGACTAGGATCGTCAGGCGAGGCGGTGGGTCGACAACATCGTTTGGCCCTGAGGAGCCGGAAGCTTTCAAACTCTCTGCTGTGGCAGTAACGCTGGAGTTCTCGTCCAACCTCGAGGACAGAGTTCCAGCCGTCGACGACGAGACTGGAGGTAACCCGAGATTTGAAGGTCGTACGGGACGATGTTTCGCTGTGCCAGTTTTCGGAGGCGACGTTACTTGGTTTTCAGCCTGGAAGGTCTGGGATGTTTCTTGGGTCATACCTTGCGCAGAGGATTTTGACTGTGCGGGATTCCTTCCTTGGCATGCAGGCCGTCCGCGAGCTCTCGGAGGTGACGTGACTTTTACCGGTGAGGTATTCTTCCCTTTGTTTCGTCTCCCACTTGCATTTGACTGTGCTTGCTCGGAAGCCAATTTAGCGCGCTCGGTAAGCTTTATTTGACGGCCAGAACTCGTCATTGCTGGCGTTGAGGTGGGTTGCACCTCTACAGCACGGATTGGAAGAGCTTCAGGACATGTCAGTCAATACCATGCAACCGTGAAAGCGTGCCCCCACGTTTTCTAATCCTCGAACTTGTTTCAACATAAAAAGGCAAGTCTTGGCTCATCTTGAAGTCTACTACGTCGTGAGTAAAATTGTTACCGAGGCCCTGCGACAAAGACGAACCGAAACCGAATGCGAAATCCTCCACAGCCAGGTTCCTACTGCCACGAAAGCGCATGTTCTTGAGCGCAAGCTCGACTAGCCGGTCGATCAGCTGGACTTGGCCTTCGTAAAAATTGTTCAATACTATCGTCAACAACTGACCAAGAAAAAACAGTTGAGAATCCAGTGCTCAAACCAACGATGAATCGCATCAGACGTACGGCGGGTACGTCGCTGTCCATGACTTGGGTACCATGTCGGGATCGAAAATATTCCTTTGCCCAGACGTCGATGTCCACAAAGTTTTCAATGAGCTGGGGTCCGAGTTGCCGAGAACGGTCAGTACAACCTTTTCGGTCGCGATTGACGAGCAGATGGGTCGCACCCAGAATGAACTTGGGTGGTTCGTCTATCTAAGAGGCGTCAGACAACGGGTGGGTAAGTGGTCTACTGCAAAACGTACTGAAACTTGGAGCCTTTGCCCCAGCGGCAACGATGTCTGGCGGTTCGCGTAATCTTGTAAAATCGGTCTGGTATGTGACACCCAATCCTCGACGGACTGCGGCAGTGCGCGTTCAAGTGAGCCTTGCCCATCAAGGACACGAAACAGACTCACGTTTTCAGCGGTGTCAAAGTGGAATTGAGGGCTTGGAGTCCTAGACCCGCAATTCTCATGCTTGACATCGCCATCCGTCTCAGGGACCTTCCACTTTCCCTTCTGTGCCGCTGAATATCGTGGCACAGATCCTCCTGAATCATTCACATCTTTATACGCCTCGTTATTCTTTCCGCCCAATGAAAGTCGATAAGGAGACATGTCGGCGGCGCCTTGCAGCCACGTAGGGGGACCCGGAGACGAAAGTCCTTGTATGTACTTGCCAAGGTCTATGTCGCGCCACGGGAGTTCGTCGTGGAGTGTAACCGAAAACACGTTCTCGACTACGCCACCCTCGCGACCCACGCCCAGTATCGTTTTTTTGGGTGTCTCGGACGGTGAGTGGGATGTAGATTTGATGGCAGGCAATGTCGGGACGCGCGCCCGGTCCGGCATCGACTTCACCTTGGATGCCACGACACTGGAGCAAGACGCCACGTCCTGGCGCATGGTGTGTCTCGCTCCATTCTTCGACTGGCCGAGGCCGAGGTTGGGAAGAAGAGATGACATGGGTGTGGAAAATATCAAGGTGCGCACGAAAAGTTGTGGAGTGGAACGCATGCATGTCCGTTCGGGGAGTGATATACGTCAGACTGTGGCTCTACCACACATTTTCCTGAAAGCACAAAGCGCCTGTGTCAGGGTGACCCGGTTGCTTTGTGCATGCAAGACCCGCCTGGTGCCATTTCGGGTAATATTCTTGCGCTCGGAGACTTGCTTCGCTGATCCCGTCTAATAATGTTGTCAAAGTTGAGGTTCGTGGGTGAGGAACACCGTTTGGCAGGCCGCATCGTCACGGTCGGGGTCCAGGTCCAGGTTCCCACGAAGTCAATTATCACTAGCCGAACACGAACGTTTCTTCTCGACGTCATGAATTCCACACAAACTCAGTGGCTCATATCTTTTCCGAAATTCTACTCAAAGGCGCCAATTTGCTCATCATTTGCGTCATACTTGTCGATCCGTGAACGGTCCTTGTTGAAAGTGAAGTCGAGCCAAGATCTGCGAGCCGAGGGCGGCCAACCAGAGACCCAAGCACGAGTAGTTGCCTTGACCGGGTTCCAGGACTTTCTACGTGGACCATGTCGTTCGCCACCGGTTATCTCTCGGAACCAAATGATGTCTCGGTCGTGTCTTGCGACCTCGTACTCTTTACCTTTGCTCTCCTAGCATTTAGGTCTGCCGTTTATAATCGTTTATGCTAACTTGTCTCCTTGTCGTAGTCAGCAATTCGCTCGGTGTCGAACTGATAGCGAGCTGGCAAAAAGCTCGACGCCCTTGAAGAGGTTCGTTCCGTATATGTTGGCTGTATGCCCGAGAGGTCCAAATATCTGAGAGACATTCGACAGGGTGATTGATAGACCAGCACAGGACAAGTAACGATATCTGCAAGAATGGAGAAACGAAAACGAATGCATGCGCGGCCATCTTTTTAGAATCATCTCTGTCCCGCTACTTGGACTCTTGAACTGCAATTACCTGATTTGGACAGGTTCTGAGACAGGTCCTTCAACGAGAAACGCCTTTACGCTCAAGTATCTTATCACATTTGTGCGCGCTTCGAGGTCCTAATTCGACAGGATTTACCTGCCAGCTTGGTACATATCGCGGACGGCTCCTCTGAGTAATTTGAAACCGTCATGACAACCGAGCCGTTTGGTTGACCTAGCGAACGTCCGTATCCTGTTTTCGCGACGCAGCAGTTCAGACGAGGACAGTTGGGACTGTTCTTATTCATTCCCTGCATGAGTCGGTGTCGTAACCAAGACTAACGGAGGGAGTGTTTCTCTGAAGGACTGGGTCTGTTGTAAGGGGAGGATTTAAGGATCAAAGATGTGGGTTAGCTTGCGACCAGAAGGCTGGTGACTAGACAGCTGGCCGAGTACAGCCCGAGTGACAGGTGCCAGACTATTCGGGCTGTGTTGAGGTGCCTCGCTTGCGGCGGCGCTGTCCGAGTCACCTTGCCATTTGCCACATGCCAGCTACTACTGCTCAGACGCGACTTCGATGCCGTATCACCGCTCAAGCGATCCAAAAGTCGCCAAAAATGCGAAGGTAGCTGTCGGTCGACCACGGAAATTGTCCGCAGTAACCAACGGTAGTAACCGACGCACAGGATCGCTGATTCGCCGACGCGGCGCTGGGTCAGCCACAAACTGCGCTGGCATTAGCTGGCACTGCCGTCAATGAAGCTTCCGCATGGACATCTTGGGCTACATGCGATACTAGCAAGACGGCTATCCCCAAGTTGTGCCACGCCGTTCTCATGAGTGTCGCTCTGACGACTGTGACACACAGTGACCGCTTGACGGATTTTTCCAAGCTACATGTAGGTCGTTCGTTCACTGCACGGCCGCCTCGCTCGTTAACCACATTAGCAGTCAGCTGCTGACTCCGGGTATCTCTTTTCAGATCACCTCCTGGTTGTCGTGTATGTCTTCCTAGGACGTTTTGCATGATTACCGCGCCTGGCACAGACTCCGTGACAGAGTACAGATAATGACAGCTTTTTCGATCGCGATTGACCCCGCGTTTTGATGTCCGAAGCCAACCTTGATGCGGTATCGCTCTAAATCGGGACCATCTTTAAGGTGTGGGTCAGGAAGGCCCAGTTCGTCTTCAGACCCTTGCCATGTTCCAAACTCGCATCTCCTTTCCCATTTTTCGCCTTTTCCGTCTTCCGAGACGTCGCGCAGCGAATGTGAGCACCTGTTCTGTAAACGCTGCATGACTGTCCTGTTTGACACTTCCACCCAAGTCGGGCCGACCCTTCTCCTCTCAACTAAATTCTACCCCGTCGTCCCGGCGATCTCGTAACTCATACCTTTCGTTCTTCCGTCACACTGCCCGGCCGGCGCCCTCCACATCTCCCAACGTCACGCCAATCCAAGACGTACCTGTCATTATCATTGGACGGGATCTACCGGAGTCTACCCTCCCCCTCCCGCCCGCACCCGTTCCTCCATGTGAAGTCGAACCACAGATTCCCGTAGACGACGCATCGCTCGACCCATTTTCCCCAGTGACGAGCACGCACCGCGTATCCTTCCAGCATCCCTCCGAAGACACGCCAGACCGCCCAGTATCCCCAGTCTCCACATGCTCCACGCTCGTCGCACATGTGGAGTCGCGCATGGCGCCCGCAGCGCCTTCGGAATACTTTCCCACTCCGGACACGCTCCATTCGGATTCCGCTAGTGGTGCGCCCATGGGACAGGTTTCGGAACAGCCCGATGGGGCACGATCTCGGTTAGCGAGGATGCGCCCGATATCGCTCTTTAGCCCGCGACCTGTGCAGATGGACGTGAGTCGGTATTCCTTGCCTGCCACGTCGTCAACGAGCAGGGGGGTGTCCGGTTCTGGCACGGCCCCAAAGGAAAAACGATTGACTAGATTGTGGAGGGAGATCAGTAGCACAGAAACGCAGGAAATACTAGGGTTGATGTGGGGGCTTTAGATTGGTGGCACTTGGGTGTAGCAACAGTGTGGATTCTTCGTTACGATGTGGATATTTCAACTACGAGTATGTGTACGATGGTACTACTTGATGATGATGATGATGAACTGACTTTTTATTTCAAGTCATGGATTAGAGAGGTATCTAGTTTCTTGACACACTGTTGACATAACTGATGCACCTTCAGCAAAAAATGCAATGCGATGGCGGCAATTAGAACGCGGGTGGGAACGGTGACGCGCACCGTGCCCTAGCACGAGTATGTAGCTCATCGTCAGGAGTCCAAGAGCGAAACCCCAAGGCGGTCCACCCGGGCCGGGTTTGCGCCACATAGTCACGCATTTCGTTCTCTGTTTTTGGCACGTGAACCTATAGTCAGCACCGCGTTGCTCATTGCCGTCGTCGTCGACAATGAAAGATGCCCGCAGTGCACGCGCCGTTTCACTCAATACTCACTGAGGTACCCATTCCGCACTCCGCCTATCCAGCGGCACATCGACCTATTCCAGACATTGTCCGCGTCACCGTCCGTGTTTATTCCGTCCTTCTGTCTTGCGTTTCTGACCTGACATCAAAGGTCGTTGTTTATCTCACTTGCAGCCGACAGATTTTTCGGCACCTTGGACGATAATTGGCCTGGCATGGATACCATTATTGGAGTCGTTGGGATGTTGTCACCTTGTTCGCTGTCGCGTTTCTTTTCCATCTTTCGTCCACTTCCTCACTCACGACAATTGCAAAGAATTCGTCGAATTGGTTCAGGGTCATTCATCCTCGCACCGTCCTACGTAGGTGGAAGATGTGCACTACGCTGTACGCGACGATGAGGAACGGACGAATGGCATTGGGTGCTCCCATGCGATGGTAATTTCAGGGGGTGGAAATGCACGCAACCGTTAGACATTCGGCTGAAGCGCCGGGGCGGAGTTTAGCACACGTGGTCGACTGCCTCGTTGTAGCCTCTCGCATCCCAGGTTTTCCCAAACCACCGTGTTCGGCGAGCCCACCAGTCCCACAAGGTACTTGTGTCTTCTTTCTGTTGGCGTGCAAAATACTGAATACAAGCAACTGTGCACTTGCTAGTCAGACGGGGTTATTCGAGGGCGAATTTCGCGTCTTAACCTTCTCACATTTCGCCAGCCTCATGGATTCACGAGGTGCTCGTCTTACCAGGTTATATACAATGCAGTGAAATGACCATCTACTTGCCAGTCGAACAATTGCATTCACGTGTAGCGTCTCTCTACGCAAAGTTTAGACAAGGAGATGGGATCGATCGCATCGATGAAGCGGTCGTGCTTGGTCGTGAAGCACTGGAACTTTGCCCACCCGGCCACCCCAAACGGGGTGACTCTTTGAACAACCTTGCAGTCCTTCTCTCGACTCGCTACGATCAGCTCGGTGGGATGCAGGATCTCGAGGAAGC
>JBBPTZ010001079.1:0-12037 GCA_038094315.1 Phylloporus cf. tubipes
ATAGGATTTTCAATGTCCCAAACTGCCTGGGACCACTGTATGACCACTCCCATAACCCATACTCCCTAATAACCCATACATCCAAGCCTCTCCCGATGGGTATGGGTTATAACAGAGTCTACTGTAGTAGCTAGGGTATTTCTACTCCTCAGAAAGAACCAGGGCTTCCTCCAGGTCCTCTTCTAACTCTGTAGTCGGTGGAGGTGAATTTCCATAATACAACCGCTGCGCAACAATCGCTGTGTCTTGGTGAGTGAGTCGGCAACAGGGTGTCGATGACGTGGCTCACCCGTGTCTACAGACAGCTGAAATATCGCACAGGCCTTGAACTGCAAGGATGACCCTTGCAGGAAGAAGTACACTGTCCTAAATTAGTGATGTCAGCAGATCCTGATCATGGATCCAATGAATGACCTTACTTGAAAGCATCTCCACCCACCCAACCGATCATTGTGGAGGCACGAAATCCATAAAGTGACTTGCGCCTGTAATTACTGCCCAAACAATGCACATGAGGCCATCTTTGATCCACAAACAAACATACCAACCTTACAAGCTGTGGGAGGGGGAGTGTACTCTCCAATCCAAGAGCAACGAACCCAAGTAGAGAGACATAGAGATTAGACCGTCCAAATATTAAGAACAATATCGCCGAGCAGAGTCTGGACAAAAGGTTAAGTTGTTGAAAGCACGAAACACACGACGGTATCTTACATGATACCCGCAAGACACTCCATATACTGCGTATATGAAGACCACTGCCAGAAAGAGAACAGCCGTGGAGACTGCTCGTAGCTCTCTGCGCTCGTTTTCGGACGATAACGAAGGCAAATGGACAATAATGCAAGCTGTCGATTGATGGCATCATTGTCACACGATCTCATTATGTGGACGCTCAGTGGGGCGTACCTGCGTGATGATCATAAGAATCGACTGGAGCAGCAAGGCAAACTCGAAACGTTCACCCAGCCAGAAAAAACACCGAGTGATGTTGGCAATCAACCTGATGATATGCACCGTCAGCGCAATCTGAAAGGGGCTGTCTTAACAACTCACAAGATCGCACAAACGTCACGAGAAAAGCCTGTCGAGTCCCTGATGTATGAAATATCAGCGGGCGGCGTGAGGTCACCACACCAAGGCGAGAGAACCTTACCTTTTCTTGACGATGGAGACTACTTGGTCCGCGTACACGAGGGGGGGCCCAACAGCCATTGCAACAGACGAACCGACTGTAATCCATGAAGGTAATATCATTGGATGGAAAAAATCCAACTTCAATGTACTTCTAAAAGGTAGCGTGTGACTACAAAATACGGTACTAGTAACGTGATCTACTCGAATTGATGACTTGACCATTCTCGCCCACCACCAGTTCCGACCTCACCGACGACTCGTCTGAGATCTCACTAGGCTTTTGAGCGCCGAGAGATACGTCCCAGGAACGTCTTGTCGAGTGGATCACCTCAGCTGGGTCGCGAGAATTAAGGAATCTCGATCGCAAGCTTCCACCCGCATCTAGATGGTAATAATTCCGACCCACATCAAGTGGTTTCTTAGTGGTTCTATCATTGTTCAGCGTTCAACGTTGGCCTCATCTCGGCGTCAGAGCGAATCAGATTTAATCACACCGCGTCTATATCTGCTTAAAGTTTCATATTATCATAACGGCCTCAGGAAGCACCTCGCGTCTCCGCCCCTCTTCACCCCCGCAATGACTATGGGACAAGTTGTTGGTTTCCCATTTCATCGATGGCGATTCAGCCATCCTCCAGGTGTCCTCCCATTCATATCGAATTTTCTCTGATTGGAAACACGATAATAACGGTAGCAGGTGCGTCACGATTGACCATCAGTGTCGCGATTTATGGTTTCGTCCACCTGAATGCCTTGGGACAATACAGGGTGGTCTCGCGCTGTCGGGGAACTCTACGGCAGCCTGTGAACATCGCCAGGTCTGTTTACGACCCTCGAAATTCACACCCTCTTCGACTTTTTCTTTTCCTCGTTGCAGTTGGAAATATACCCTCCTAGGAGCATGGATCCCAGCATACCCGCAACCTCGCTTAGCATTCTGCGGTCATCTTCCTCCCCTTTGCCTGCACGGTGGCGTGACGACCGTAGTTCTGATTCCACCTTGCTTTCGCAGTCATCCATGACCGCACTTCCTCCTGCCTACAACGAGGAGCAGAAGCGACGACATCAACGTGATGCTACGCTTGCAGAAATAATGAGACGCAGGTAAGCAGCATCTCCATCTGGAATGTCCCAAGTCATTCCGCCATTGAGCTTCTTCCCCCTCCCACACAAAGAATTTGCGACTGCGAACGCGTACGCACGATGCCAAGATTCGGCGGAGATTTTTCGAGATTTTGCTGCACACAAAGGGTGCGGTGCAGCGAACCTCTACTCGGCAGAGGGATTCGAGATTTACATGGGAAGTACCGTTGTGTGGCGCATGCCCAGTTTACTCATGAAACATGCCCAGGCGTATTTGATTGAGGCGTATTTTCTGGAACGTACCAACCCTTTGTCCAAAAAATTTACCGTCGAGTATATCGTAAAAGCACTGGCGCGCTCGGTGAGTAAGCGTACGAATTGGATTTTCAGTTGCCAAGACTGACGCGAGCATGTTCGCCCGATGGCTGTGGGCGAGGAAGCCTAGCCCTTGACCCATGTAATCTGGGTGCACGAGCACTTGTTCTTGACCATGCTGCTGCGCGGCAGCATGGAACAGTGCTTTGGAGAATGAATTCGACGCCACATAGATAACGGACAGTACTGTTTTGGTATTCGAATGCTCTTCATAATGCATCGTAGTCGCAATGAAAGGAGTTGCGAATGCGACCCCAGAACTTGACTGAGCAGGATGATCAGTGACGTCCTCCAAGGACTTGAAGCGTGAGATGTAGGCCATTTTGGGGTTGAGCGCACCTCGTTGTCTTCTCGAGCTGACCTTTTTAAACGTCCGGGTCAAAGTAGAACTACTACATCGTGTAGCACACAGTCATCGACTTGTTCCATCGTTGTCCAACTCACTCCAGTTCTCTCCAGCCGTCCGTTTCATATCGTCGACATTTACTTCCGTTCCCCGTCATCATGTCGCCGCCTCTTAGCGAGCAACCCACTCCTAACCAACCACTGCCCACCGCAGAAAATTTCGGCCAGTACTATGACGCCTGCTCTACCCTCCCTGCAGCACCCGTCTCTGATTTCTATACCTCTGAAAATTTATGCTTGTGGCAGGACATGGACGGCATTTATCACTGGGCTGACGCCTCCGTGACCGCAAGGTCCGATGGTTGCTTGGGCTATCCGCTCCCGCCTTATTATGCTTCCCCATTTACTTCCGAGGCGGTCCAACCGGTACGTTCTCATCGCCGGATTTTCCTTCTGAATACTAAGCCCAGCTCGAGTAGTCCGACTATTGTGGTTACCAACACGGCAATCTTGAAGACCCCTCGCAACCCGCGCCTATCCAAGATAACTCGTACATCTTCCACTTGGCCCAGCAATTTAGGAATGGCTCGGGCCGCCCGCACGTACAGGACCATCGGTCAAGCATCGCACGTGCAAGCGACAACTTCCTCGCACAAGGTTCCTCTATTTTCAGCGACGGGCACTCGTCCTCGAGGCGCGCGAGCACTTTAGATTACCACCCACCCGTCCCACATCAGTCCAGCCCCCAGCGTGACTCTCGTCCGCCGTCGAGGAAACGTTCTAGAGAATCATTAGACGACGCAAGTTGCCTTGTTAAGGTTAGTCCACCGGCGCCAATCTTAAATTACAATCTTTTGACTCATCCCGACGCCCTAATCTTAGGAAGAAGACGATAGCTCCCACCCTTCTTTCTCCACGACAAGCGCATGTCGCGCTGCCAAACCACCTGTGGCATCATCCCGAGGTTTACCTTCGTCTTCCGTCAGAATCCCTCATCTTGGTGGAGCTACGACGTCTTTGAATGCTGAGTCCCTCATTCACGAACATGAATCACGTTTGCGTCCAGAAGAGCGTTGCATGATCCCAGTGCAGAAACATAAGAGGGTTCATCGCTCGAGTGAGGAGCTTGTTCGACAAGAAAGTGCTATCTTGTCAATGCCAACAACGTGGCCCACCCCTGACGACCAGGTTACCAAAGGTGCAAAGAGGCCTGGAGAACAGAAGAAGCAGGCTTTAGCATGTCTGTTCTGCCGAGAGAGGAAGATCGCGTGTGGCAGGCCTCCTGCACACAACCCTGATCAGACTTGCAAGTAAGAACCTTCGTTTATTCCATCTGGGGATGATAATATTGACGTTAACGTTAGTCAGTGTGCACGCCGTCGGATCAAGTGCGAGTATCCAACCGAGTCACGGCGTGGCCAACACAAGCGCCGCCGCAAGCCGATAGAAGGTGAAACTGCCAGTCAATCCGCCATCCGTTCGAACTCGATGTCGAGTGTAACATCAACTACAACCGCTTCTTCGTCTACGACATTAACGACTACCACGCAATCTGCATGAACGAGAAGGATATCCTGAACCACCAACAATCGCACGCTTATTCCCGTCGCGCACTTCAGAATTGTAATCATTGCCCCCAACCCTTGCACGGCATCAACTCGGTCAAGAGCAACGCAAAGGCTTGCCTATATATTGCGATAGACCCGACTATTATACTATTTAATATCCTGTCTGGTTCACGCCCTAAGTTATGGCGTACAGATATCTTTGCATCGTGCATTTCCGTCTTTTTCATTGGTCAGTACGTGATTAGGGTAAATACTTTTGTTATAGTTCACATTATATGAGTTCGACTCGAGCACTGCAGGATAGCCAGATGCTACCTTTCAGTGGGAGGCCGACCGGGTTCTCCACCTTCAATGAATAGTACTAACTAGTCGGTAGATCTACTATTTACTATTCCCGAACGGCTAGAAGCCGAGGAGCAATCGACTTTTCATGGCTATCCGATAGGTGTGACAATGGGGCATGCGGGTACAGGGAAAACCCACACAATGTCCTCGAGTAGCCTGGAACAAACGATCAGCCCCCAGATAGCTGGAAATGTTCAAGCCATAACCTTGACCCTGCCAGTGCCAGCCTAGGGAAAGAATCCAGAAAACGACAGATCCGAGTCTGAGGCGAATGAAAAAGCCCCTTGGAGTGACCGCGGCCAAAGGGGGTAAATACACCTGGCATGGGCATGAGGTATAGAGTTTTGCTTTTTTTTTTTTTGATTGCTGCCTGCATGTTTTCCATGAGTCCACGAGGTACTGGCATCTTGTCCAATGGCCGCCCAGCCCATGTCTCGTCTCGGGAGTAAAAAGTACCGGGGAAGTATATCTGACAGCCGAGTCAGATCTCAGTCAAGCGTCATGAAAGATACCATCAAAGTTGAAGTCAAGATAAGATCGATGACCTTTACGCACACCGTGGCGGAATGGCTCAGCGTAGTTATGGAGATCATGTCAAACTCGTGGTGGAAGATACATACCAGAAAGAGGAAACTCAAATTGAACGGCATACTGCCACCCAGTCTAGAGTTTAGCAAACGTTAATGGCTGACCTGTGGGTTAGAGGTGGATACGAGGCAGCCACCTTGTGGTCGACCCCTGGCTAAAGCCTCATGTGAGAGCTTACCAGTAGAATTTCTCATCAGAAAACGTGATCGAGGCGCGGTATATCCAGCAATAGATTAAGGTACCAAGAGCCAATCGACAAAAAAGTGTGAGGTAGGGAAAACAAAGGTAACCACGAGTCGACATGTGTTTCGTGCGACGCGCTTGTAACCACGTCTTCACCGGCCGTTGATGGTGGCGGTAGAATCTCTGCGCAAATTTGAAGGGCTTGCCGTTTGTGCATGTTGCGATGAGGGCATGGAATTGGGATGTTCAGGAATCTTCTCGATTTCTTTCTTCGCAGCTTGCCATGCCTCCAGGTTCTGGGGCAATAAGGCTGAGATTGCACTATATCTCGAAGCCATAGGGTCCTACCTTCTTGCACCAATCCCTGTGGCTTCTAGCCATATTGATCGCCATCTCTCGGAGGTCCGCAACCTTCTGACGTTGGAATCGATCGAGATCTGCTTGAATTGTCGAACTAGAATACTTTAGGTCTTGTGCCGTCAAATGAAGGGCATCCTCGAGCTTCGAGCCACGGTAATGTTATCAGAAAATGTCCGTCAAGCGATCAGATATCCTTACTTGCGAGATTGTTTCGCGAGTTTTACCGATACCATTACGCCTTGCTGTTTCCGGGTCGACGTCCATCATCCCATGCAACGTATAGCTAAGCGCATTTAGGAAACCCATTCCAGGAGCGCGCTTCTTGTAAGGGCTCGGGCCTGGATGAGGAGGGAGGTATACCGATCCAGACTCGTCAGGGGTTTCACTCGATTGACCCTCTGACCGTGAATTTGTTAGGCTATTGGCGCGACCGCGTGCGAGGGCCTCATCAAGCCTCTTTGCTTCCCTCTCACTTTTCTCATACTCTTCCAACATTTCACGCTTACCCTCCAGACCATCCTGTGTCATCTCGTATTGCACGTGCTTTTGATGGCGGTATGCAAGAAGCCTTTTGATGATAGTGGCGAACTGCGTGTATTCGTGAAGGGGTTCAGAGAAGTTTTGCTCGAGCTCTTGGAGCTACGATGACGTCAGGAACAATACAAACGTGAAAGGTGAGCCAGGATGGAATGCACATACCAATCTTGTTGTGGACATGTATGAAGCATCGACGGCCTGTCCCGTCTTCTCCATTGCGATGGCCAGAGTCCCGTTTTCATTAAGGCTAAAGCCGTTCAGGGCAGCACCAAGCTCCGAGTAGTCCTGGGAAGTCTCTGTGCCATGAATGAATGAATGGATTGCTGAGCAAGTACAGGGACGGAAGGACGTCATACCTGACCAACGCTTCAGTGTCCGGCGAGTAACCTTTTCCATCGGACCGCTGAGGTGGTTTGCAAACTTGTTCGTGAAGACTTCTGAATCAATGAAACGTTGGTCTGGGCTTCGCAGAGGATGCGTAGCCGTCGGATTGGGTAGTACAGCGTAGGCAGGGGATGCGTTCGGATCTGTAGGATTGTGCGAAGGAGCCTTTAGGATATTCTTTGGGAGCATTGACAGGGGTGGTGAATTGAGTACTTCAGTCTACGAGGTGGTCAAAGGTTGCGTGACAGCAAAGGACGACTTGGCACACCCATGAAACTTCGCCTTCCAAAAAGCGATGGAATACGTGCTCGTTGGACAAGATGGGGTGACGAGCGATGCGGTTTAGAAATGTTTGCAGCATGCGCTTGCGTCGGGCAATCATGGCGGCGTCTTCCTTTGCCTTTGCCTGCTTGGTGGCATAGTCGCCAAGGGTCTGCTTAGAAGGAATTGGGGGGATGATGAGTGTGGGATAGAGCCTGACGAGGTTCAGGCGTAGGGACTCGAACTCGGAGTAGCGATGCCTGGCTTCTGCGGTCTGTGCGTCCAAGTCAGAGGGAGGATCAGTAACAGGGCTGATGCTCACCCCTGCATGGATCACGTATGTGATGTAGGGGGTATTGGAGTTGAGGGTGGTCTTTTGAGCGTCGGTTATCTTATCACAAACGAACATTAGAAGACGGCCGGCGGAGAGTTGGGGGAGGGACACACCAGAATCTCTGCGTCCTCGCCAGAGTGCAACCACCTGTCTCTGTAGCAGCAAAAGTCGCCCTTGAACGGTTGGCTGGGCTGCCGCTGAGCTGGAGGAGACGAAAAGGGTCTCGTTGGAGAAAGGAGACGGGGCGGGGAGGAAGGTGCTGAGATGTTTACTTTGGATGAGGAAGAGGTCTCCGAGGGTACGCGGTCGACGTCGTTTTCGAACGGGTTGTCGTCCTCGAAGGCGTCCATTTCTGCGCCTAATTTACTACGCTGCTGTGACCACGAGGACTCGTTGCTCGGGACGGACTCTCTGGTCGGCTAGCTAGTAGTAGTAGTAGTAGCGAGTGCTGCGTAACAAGCTACACTTGCTGTATTGGGCTAGTTCAGACAATCGCTACCCGGAAGCTCAACCTCAAAGCCCCTGCCAAGCAGCGACGCAAACAGTTCGTCCATCTGCTCCTCGTGCCACCCCCCTTGCGTCAACACCGGTACCATGAAATTCTGCATCTTCTCGTGTACCTCGTAGCTGACGACTGCGTGAGCAAGGGCACATCCGGCACAACGCCAGGTCACCCACCGAAGCTTCCGTCCTTTGCTAGCCTTCGTGTCCACCTTCTTCTTCGCCCTTTTCTCCTTTTGCATAGCCGACCAATCCTCGTTTCCGCTCGTTCCATTCCCTCTCGCATCGATAACGTCTCGCAGCAGTTGGTGATAAAAGTCCGTATCGTCAAACACCTCCGGGTCTTCTTTTCCTCCGTCCATCGTGTCGTCTCCTAGTCTACTCCCCTTGCCACGGTACGTTCTCGTGCGCGCAACCACTTTGCTATGGTCCGCCAGGGTCTCGTCAATCAGCTGCGGCGCTGATTTGAAGTGATGGGTGGTTCTCGAAAACGCATTGCGATTCGATGGCAGGAGTACCGACGGTGCAACTGCCTGGATTTTGGACGACCATTTATTGAGCGTTTGTACTAGGTGCGCGTGGTAACTGCCGCAAACGTAAGATCCCCATTCAAGTAACAAATATACTGGCACGAACGCGCGCTCCAGCCCAGTTGCTGTATGACTGGCTTCGCGTAGCTCCTCGGCATAATTAGCCATAGAATAATCGCCTTCGGTGCTCTTCCGACGTTTACGCGGAGGCGGCTGGATAGATTCGTTTACTGAAAGCAGACGCTAGGTTCGTGTTAGAGCAAAAAAAGTCGTCTCCGTCGGAAAAGCCACACCTCCTGAAAATCAAATATCTCATCGGAAAGTAATCGCGCTTCCTCTAGCATTTTCACGACGGCGCTGTGCACTTGTTCGTCTCCAGCAATTTGCGATAACTGTGTGTGTGTGAGACAACTCCAAGTCAGGCAAAGGAGCTACTTGCAGCAGGAGGGAGGCGATTTCCACCTGTGACGGATTTTTGTAGGCGAATGCGGGCATCAAGAAGCGAGTCCCAAAGAGCCTGGACGCAAGATATGGATCAAAGACGCCATCCCAGGGGGAATCAACTTGCGATCTGTCTTGAAATAGCTCTACCCTTTATACGGTCTTCTTCTCGAGTTGTACGGAGGGTCGAAGCCAAATCGCCATTTTTCGTGAGACCACCGGGACGTTCTGTCGAAGCACCCGTGGTGGAGCGAGTCTCCACTCTGCGTGTCTTGGGGTAAGTCTCTGAAATATCACTGTCCGACTCGGCGTCCTCGCTGGCCGAGTGACTTTCGCTGTCTTGGTCGAGGATCAGGCTTCTCGAGGTTTTAGCGCCGTCATATTTCGGATCTGAGAGGCTGTCATGGAGCTTGCGCAAGGAGGAAGGACTGTTCAACGAGTCTAGCCCGCGTTCCACGGACACGTGCCATATTGACGTACCCGACAGTAAAGTAATGTGCTCGTGCGGCACTGTCATCTACTTCGATGGAAAGATCAGGATCAGGATCAGCACCCGTGACCTCGACGTCCTCGGGGTCAACGTCTGCATGGGGTTAGCTGGGAGTTGGAGAAGCAGAGAGTAGACTTGCCAGCTGGAGCAACGTCCTCAAGCTGGGCAATCTGTTGCGCCAGGGTCAGACCTGTAAAGTTCATAAGGGAAAGGGGTCGCGGTTGGGGATGGCAACTTGGAAAACGTACGCCGTTCCATTGTGCAGAGGACGAGGAGAAGGCGAAGTTTGGCCCTGAGTTGTTTACATAATTGTTACTCGACGTGTACCAAAATGGGCCGACCAGATTTCTTCCTTTTCACCATCACCGTCCCAGTGACAAGTCCAAGTGGCCGCAGCCACTTTTAAAACGCTACTTACAATCTAGAAAGCTTCAATCTGGATCCGAAACGGTCTCCATGTTTTTTATCCTCGAAAAATGCACAGAAATCGTGTTTCAGGTGAGTCTCCGATTTTTTTTTGCCGGCTCATTTTGGAAGTCTGTACCGGTTCTCGTCCCTCCAACGCCATCAGGCTTTTTATCTGTCACGCGACAGCTCCCATCGCACGCGTTGTGTGTCACTGATCTTTTTACATGTAATATGATAGCCTCCACCTTGGCTGCCCACTTCTCCCCTTCTTCCCGCGATCCCCCCATAAGTCTACTTTGACGTCTTTCCCCTGTCCCTCATACGTACGCTCGCATACTCATTCCCCATACTTACGCAGGCTATTCAAAAAATTCCCCCTCCGTGATGCCGCGTTTCCCCAACCGTACCGTCGTCGTCGCCGTAAATCATCCCTCGCCAGACGACGACGAAGAGAACGATATATGTCCAGTGTGCGATGGCGATTGCACCTGCAACAACAGACCTTTTCCCCTTCCTCCATGTGTGAGCCATGGAAATGCGCGCTTTGTAGCTACACCGACCGTATCAACGGTTTCCTCTGCGCACGCTCTCGAAGCACAGCCCCTCAAAATCAAACTTACCGTCCCACCCAGGATTCAAAACAAGGCGCGCACCCTAGAATCCGCGCCAAAGAAATCTCGCAGCCAAGATTCTTCCCTGCCGTTCAACGGAGTTGCTGGAAGCAGCCCCGCATCATTCCGTCTCACCAGCGCCTCTTCCACCGCTGGCCATGGTCAGCACAGCTCATCAGACGTCGTAGGAATAAAACGCAGCAGAGGTCGTCCTTCCAAGGTAGTCGCGATGACACGCGACGGAACGACAAATGCGGCCTCAGACCGGAAAATTCGCGGCAACGTGATCAACACGCTGCCACATTCACAATCGTCGCATTCTTTTGCTCAGCGATCCGTCACATCACGAGGGACCCTCCCACATGTCGAGACTTCAAAATCAAATCTATCTGCCTCAAGGCAGACTTCAAAATCCCAGGCCAAAGGCACGATCGCAAAAAGATCGATTCCCCCAAAGAAGAAGCAGGACCTTTTCAGTGATGTGACTGATTCTGACCTTCATCCGGACACTGATCTATTCCGCCACGATGATGGCGATGTTACGTCTTCTGGCCGTTTTCCTACCTTTGTCTCTGCTGACGGGTTGACATCCGAGGCCTCGGACTCTTCTGACTCGGACTCTGACTCCGACACGTCGGGTTTCGGCTCCGACTCTTCGCTCGCAGCAGAGGAAGAAAATTATATCGTTGCGGAACAAAGGCGTCACGACAAGGCTCGCATTCGTCGCGAGTTGCTAGGAGACGACGTTCCCAAGCACAAGGACTCGAACAACAGTTGGGTCATTCGTCCTCGGAAGAAGAGCGTCGGTCTCAGTGATGTGGACATGGAAGGTGACACTGACAATATCACGGAGGAGGAAGATGATGATGATGATGAGGGAATAGAGGAGGACGAAGACGACGACGAGACGGATGGTCGGGCCCCAAAGGCGTATACCGGCCTTGCGACTGGGTGGTCGGATGACGAAGAGTCTAGCTTCGATGCTGATCTGTTCTTTGCCAATCTCACGGACACCTCTGACGACGACACCTCCGATACTGATGAAAGCCAACTCGACGATTCTGCGACCGACCCTTTGGCCAATAGCATCACCAGCTTGCGGAGCGTGGATATTGAAGTCACAGAAACATGGGATGGACAGGTCGTATTCACAAATGGTTCAAATGATGGCCATGGCGTCCTCGATCTCGCGTTCGAAGCTAACGCAGCTCAGTTGCTTGCTTCGGATAGCGCCTCGATCAGTCATGATAGCGACGTTGAAATGCGCACCAGTGACGGTGGAGAGGATGACTTCGATGGTGGTGACTCGGAGCTCGGCGCAAGTGATGGGGACACTACGGAGGAAGAACTAGTCGATGAACAGGGCCTTCCTACTTCGCGTGCTATGAGGCTTTTCCAATGGCCGACCAGCGTCTCATCTATAAACCCCTTGTCGACGGTCAGCCCGAACGTTTCGCCCGCCCCGTTTCCAAGGCGCCATTCATTGTCAACTATGCTAGAATCACCCCGACCTGCTGACATTCTGTCTGGTAAAGTTTTCTGGGAACCAGCGGATC
>JBBPTZ010001080.1:0-12036 GCA_038094315.1 Phylloporus cf. tubipes
TCGTAGAGGATCTGCACCATAGATTCGTCCAGTACCAACTGTCGTTTAGCAAACTTTTGATCGAGATCGCTCGACGCCGACAGTACCGGGAAGCTGCGGAGAAGATAGTCGAGGGTATGATGGTGGAGCTCGACGTCATGACGTCTGGTGAGCAGCATTCAATCACGCCCTTTTAACAAAGGTGACCAACTCGATGACGGCACAGAGGAACGGCAGAGACGCGAGGACTTCAACGCCGAACATGGAGCGCACATCCCGGCGGATATTTGTCTGTGTATCGAGAATTCGCCGACGAGGTGGGAGGTTGTACCATGGGCGAGTGATGTTCGGGAGGACATTCCAGAGGTCGGTGCGGATCTGCTGGTGCAGGTGCGTTGGTGTTCCTACATTCTCAGACTATTCTTTTATTCCTTGTGTAGGCGAGGGACAAGTTGGTAGGTGGGGAAGTGACCACGCCTGGTGGTGATAGCGTGTCATAACATGGCGGTGGGTTTTTCGAGCTGGGTGACATCTGGTTGGATAGTACATGTATACATGTATGTTGGAGATTCGAAAGGGAAGGACTATGAATTGGACCAAGATGTACTACTGGACAAGAACTCCACAATACAATTACAGCGTGTATAGCCGTTACATTTATCCGCGCAACTCCGCACACCACCAGATCGGACGAGTGGTCTTGATCGTCACGAACGGCTCGGTGGGGATCAGATGGTTGGAGGTGGACACCAGCCCGTCGAACGAGGATTCTGTTTCATCTTGAAATGGATCAGCAAAACACGCGGTACGGAGAGCCATCGACCGTACTTACCCAAGTTCCATTTAAGACCTGACGTGGTCAACACGGTGGAATCGACGCCGACAGGCAAGAGACCGCATGTAGGACCCAAGACAGCGTGGTCGATGGATATCTTGTGATGTCCCTGGCGCGCCAAAACGGAAAAAAAAAGGATCAGGTCCATGCTCGCGTAGAAAAACAGGACACGTACCCCGTCGAGAACCCAGCCAATGTTGTCATCCGTGATGACGTAGACTTTGGGTCGAGTCAGACGGATCTTGTATAGGTGCGAGAGGACGTGGATGGTCTGATCGAGTCGTCCAGAGAACCCTCCGAGAATGAGGGTTTCGTACTGGATTTGCGAACGCGTGGAGGGGTCAGTCGGGTCGTAAAGGAGTGTGTGGATTGGGCTCACTTCGTGTCCTTCTTTGCGTTCCATCTCCTCAAGGGTGTCGATGCATTTCATGAGATCCGTGGAGTATTGGTCAAAGTCTTGCACGATGGGTACTCCCTAGGCCAAGTGAGATCACCGTCGATCTGGAAAATAAGTCTTTGCCAAACGCACCTGTGTAGCGTAGTACTCCCGAACGTCGGCGCGCAGAGAATCGAGGTCGCCCTTGATCAGATTAGGCGTGTAGCTGGACATCGATCGGTTAGGGGCGCGTGCGCGGGGATGACGTGGAAGGGGTCCTCACAACGCTCGCAATGTGTCTGCATCCTTGGCTTCTCCCAGTAGATCGTACAGGCGGTTGGCACCACCGTCTGCGCAACACCTCCACGAGCACGCTTTCCAGAGCGTCTCAAGCAAGGAGAGCGAAAAGGGTTGGTTGAGGATGATCAACGCGCGGTGCGCATCCTGGGTATTCGTCAGAGGGTTCAGGAAGGGGGTTTCCCATTCTACGACTTGGGTGGCCATGAGGTGATCCAGTACGAGTCGGTCGTTGGCGTTGCTTTAAATCCTGTTGGGCGAGCGCTCGCCGCGGGCCTGCGGCGTGCAACCCAGGTCCCAAGGCCACTGCCAAGATATGCTTCACTGACCGAGTTTCCTTGTATGTATGGCCCAGCGCTGAGTGCATGTTGCCCAGTTTTACCGTCCACCCATATCCGCACGCGTAAAAAGCAGAATGGGTCCAAGCCACGCCAGAGAGCAGAAAGCGGCCCAAGACGACCCAGTGAAGGCGCTCCTTCGCGAAAAGGACGATCGAGTAAGTCAACCGACACGCCACTGCCGTGACAACGGATCTCGTTCACTTACTACATCTTTTTCTACATAGATAACGATCCTCGAAACGCGTCTGGAAGCCTACACCGCGCGCGCGTCGACCGCACAGACGCGTTTGCTGAAAACGATCGACGTGTTGGACGCCCTCCGGTCTCAACATGCACTCGACATCGCGGCCGAGGAACGCGCAAAGACGAAACTCGTGCGTGAGGTGGACCGCTGGCGGAGCATGGCGAGGAATCTGGAGGTGGACAGGGACGAGCTGAAGGACGTCGTCGAGGATCTCATCGAGAAAGGTACGTGGACCGTGTCCTTTTTCTTGCCCGTCGTACCACCCCAGACGTTCAATTTCTGTGGACCGCGGACGGTGTGTTGTTGTTGTTTTTTGAGGGGGTCGCAGTTCAAGTCTCGAACGAATGGAGCTCATGGCCGTGTAGTCGCATGCACATCACGAAACACGCAGGTCTGTCGTCTCCTTTGCTCTCTTTACCCATCCAACGCCTTCCAGAGAGGCGATCTCAACCCCGCGTTCCCAGAGCAGGTCGTTGTCGCCGCGATCGATGACGGACGGACGAAACACGATCACGACAATGACTTGCTCGCGTACGCCACTGCCATCATCGCTCGATTGAGGATGGAACTCGATTTCGAACGGCAGAGCCACGGCAAGACCGTCGAAGAGGCGAACCTCCGTATCGAGGAACTCGAAGCCAAGGTCGCCGTGCGCGAAGCAGAGCTGGAAAATTGTATCATCGCCGTCGGGGATTCATCCCGGAACGTCGCCGTCCCTGCGCTCGAAGAGCCGAAAGTTGGCAAGAAGCTCCCCGAACCGAAATTGTTGTCGGACGAGGCGTGTCTTCGTTTTTTGGAGAGTAACAAGGCGCGAAATAGGTCCCTGGAAATCGAGATCCGTCATATTGCCGAGAGGGTGTGTGTCCTGCCGTGACACTGGGTTTTGTCTGACGTGAACAGCTGGAGCAAGCCAGGATGGCATCTTCGACTTGCAGCAAGGAACCAGCACAGCAAAACGGCCACAAGGCTATTCCAGCACCCAGTCCGCGCGCGAGAAGTGCGTCCGTCGATCCAAACGCAATGTCGCGCCCATCGGACGCTGGAAATACGGCCTCAACACCTGCGCAGGCATCACCTTCGACGACGCTTTCAATAGCTCAACTCGACAACCAGATACGCACAATGACTACCCAAGTGGACGCCCTCGTGTCGGAACGAACGACGTTGATCGAAGTAGCCGCAAAGCAACGAAGGGTACGTCTACCCCTCTCCTTTTTTGTCTAGGAAAAGTCGACGGACGGATAGGTCACGGAGGGAACAAATATAGATACGTTCCAGGACGTTTTACGTGTGGAAGGTGAATGTGTCCGGTGAGCAGCCCCCTCACGCACTCGCAGCTGTCCTTTTATCATTGTATCACAGACTCCAAGCAGAGGTTGATGATCTTCGAGAGCAGCTCCAGCAGGCCCGTACCTTTGCACGCGGTCGCGAGAAAGCCCTCTTGCGCGAAATAGCGAACCTCCGAGCGTCCACGTCAAACTCAGCCGCTTCGCATTCCGCACACGCAGGTCCGAGTCTCCTCGAACCGCTCGACGACTTCGCGACTGAAGAAGCCATGGAACTCGCATCGCCCCTCACGCCTACTGTCGTCCTCGATCCCTTTCCCGTGCATCCGTCTCACAACGTGGGGGCAGAAACGGGAACGGGAACGGACCTCGTGTCGTTCCCGTTTTCCCCCAGATATGTGTCTTCGCCTGCACCGGATGCCCCACCGACCTCGCTCCGTACCGCGCGGGGGAGCCCTGGCTCGCAAGACATCGAAACGGTTCAGGAAGCGCTGGACGTTGCACGGACGCATCTTGCGCAGAAAGAGGAAGCGCTAGTGCAGCTCCGCGCCGAGATGGAGAGGCTCCAGCTGGAAGTGCACGCGCAAAAACAGGATCACGCCAATGAAGATGGGGACGGAGACGATGGTGGTAGAGGCTAATTCAGCGTTCCATGGACGCACCGATCTAAGAATGTATCGTGTATATATACTGACCGTCTTGCTTTTTTCTTTCTTTCTTTTCATCGACTTTGTGGTTGATATTTCAATTTATTTGTATTCCTGCGCTGTATCGTCTTGGTTACTCAAGTTTGTATGTACATTGTATCTAGTGAGTCGGTTTTCTGTACGATGTTCGTGTCGCGGGTGTAGCATATCGTCGTTCTTTGTGTTGCATGAATGAAGAGGATCTGGATCGGCTGAAGTTACCTCGACGAACCATGTCGAAAAACGGGTTAGAGGGCCAGGCACAGCCAGCTTTCTTACCGAGGGGAGGAGAGCAGGATCGAACTTGCGGGATCATCCAGTTCCCGAGCAAATATTTACACTAGGAGTACAAATCGATACTTGGGAACTATTACGATCCTTCAAGACGTCGCAGACAGCGTCAGTATCCACGTTTGAGTTGTCGCGTTGTTATTCGCCAGGGTCACCTAGATCCGAGAAACGACGTTAGCAAGACAAGCAAGCGACCACGCACTTCCATGTGCGACATACTCTATTAACGCCATCAAAGTCGAGCGCGCGCTGAATCGACCCCGAGAGGAATAACCTATGCATAGGATGGGCTGCGAACGGGAATACAGACGGACGGCCGACGTACTGATACGTGTTCTTCTCAGGGATGAACACGGGGTTGATCGACCACGTCGTGGACGCGTCGTTTACGATGAGGACCTTTTGGCCGTTATATCCGAGGTATTTCTGGTCGCCGAGTTTGACAGAATAACCTCTTGAAGAGTTTGTCAATTCCCACTGTTCTATCGAGTCAGTTCTCGCCAGCGACCAGAGTGACGACACACAGGGAAGCACGGACCTGTACGGGGTGACTCAAAACGACCACGGTCTCGCCGTTGGCAGCGAGAAAACCTTTGTCGTTGACATACGGAGAAATCGTGTATTTGCCCGCTTTCACGATATCGTACTGCGGGTAGTGTTGGATGGCGAGGTTGAAGAAATTCTTTTCGTTGAGGCACGCTCGCTTGAAGATCTCGCCCCAGTGAGCCCACTGCTCCGCAGAGGGACTCCCGATATTGTTCTTAATAAAGGCTTGCAACGGATGGATCCGTTGGGTGTTTATAGTGAACCAGAAATGAATGCTTACTGGTGTACTCCTCGACGAATGACTCGTCTGCATTCCCCTCGATCCATAACGTATAGTACAACGAGTCTGGATGAGCGTCATCGTGCCGCTGTTGATAACTTGAAAGTACAGCTTACTTCTGACTGTATTAGGAGCTTGCAACAACGCCTTGGCAATCTCGAAGTATCCCTAGAAGGGGTCAACATCCCAATGGTGCAGGAAGCATCGACGTTCACCTTGATGCACGGAAGAAGAGCAAAGTGGATGCTGCAAAACGGACACTTGTTAATCAACCGACCCGAGGTATATGGGTAGAACGCACTCAAGCCAAGAGTTACCCATGGCTTCAATCGCATTCTTGATAACATGGAAATAAAATCTGATAGACATCTCGAGTTCTTGCGACTTTCCTTTGTTCCACTCATTCTCGACGACGCTCGCCGGTATCCTCAGTTGATTTTCACAGATGGACAGCGTGGCTTTCGAATAGCCAAGGCCATCGGGGATTGTCTTGGCGAAATCCCACATATCCTCCGAGGACACACCGGAGTCCCAGGTTCCAATGGCTGCCATCCTCACGCGGACATAGTATTCCAGGTATATCGCATCTTGCTATTGATCGGGTGAGGTCAACCGACAATGAAACGGAATTCGTCATACGACCGTATAGTGGCGAAACCCGTTCAAAGGAGCTGCGCCTTGGGCAAGCTTCTGAGGAAACGCAGCGGGCGACTTCGCGTCTATATATGCCGTCCACGCATCTCGACAGCCTTCTTGATCGAGCAGCGTATTGAACCAGTCTTTGGTCAACGCTTCACCTGTAAGCGAGCTTGACCCAAAGGGTACGACTTGGGGTCGGATCCTGCGCTGGCTATTAGATGTGGAACTGTCGGCCGTGGCACTCACATACCTGGAATCGGAGATTGCTTGGGAAAGCGCCAACGCAACGCGGCTGTGCTTCGGTCTGCCAAAACGAGTCGCGGATGCGTCCATAGTCATCGTTGAATGGAGCCGAAGAAGGTTGGAGGGCAATGGGGAACGTACGGCCTGGTGGCCGACTTTTGTCCAGATCCCGTGGACCCCCGGACCCGTTAGGTGATCACGACGTGCAAGTTCCACGTTTCATGCAGACGATTTGATGGGACACGTAATGTGCTAGCCTTGTATTCTTGAGAGGCCGAGAAGGTATACCCACGCTTGAGCTAGGATGTGTCACGAAGTAGATCATGAAGAGTGCGCTATCGCGTGGACTGCCAGTGAAGCCCACGAGCTACTCAGAACTCTGTCAGAGACGGGGGTGAAGCCTGCCATTCGTGACGGCATGCAACCACGATTGCAATGAGTCAGTGCCATCAACCCCGTGGAATTGGTGACCACATTGATCAAAGGTGGCCCTAAAAGGTGAGACGAGCATGATGTGATGCAGTCAAGGCACCATACAAGCCACGCCGCAATACGGAAACCCCGGTACGTGTACGAACGCCGAGAGGCTTAGGAGGCGAAATTGAAAGATGTCGGAATGTGATGGCAGTTGCTAGACGAGCCGCAGTGAGCTTCCTTACATGCTAGCGCCTTCTTCTTGACCGATAAAACATGACAGGTTGCCTTCTCAAGATTAGTTACCCCTTGATATCATACAAATTTTGATATAAGAATACGCCCATTCCTGTAGAACTCGTTGAATATCTAAACGAGCCTTCCAAAAAAATAGAGGAGCACCCACTCGCAAGTCATTCAATGGTAAAGCCTTGTCCTCGTCTTTCCTCTCGGTTCGTCTTTCAATACCCCGATCAAATCCAACTGCAACGCTCCCGTAAGTAATCTGACGTGCCGGCCCGACGAACAACACAGCGCACCGCGTGTACCGACGCAGGGTCCCTCACCAACCATGGAATCTGCACCAAAAATGCCTCGGCGCTCAACTCAAACACTGAATCGTGCACCATCCCCTCTCCACACTCGATGATGGCACCTAACCCCTCCCCCGCCTTGCGAGGGGGTAACGTCGGCGCCAGAGCAGCCAAACACGTGAACACGAAGGCGCGAGATTGGAACGTACAGTCTCCGCCGTCGCATGTCATGATCATCTGTGTCGTGCGGCTGATAAAGGCGAGGATGCGCGTCAGGTGGGCGAGTGTGAGGCGGGGCGCTGAGTCAGAGTCGCGGGCACCGAACGTGAGGGTGCGTTCGACTTGGAGGTGGTGTGCGACTGCGGTGGAAGAACCGCTAGAGATGGCGCAGACGCGATCATGTACTTCTGGATGTAAGAGCGTGCCACCGGCTGGGCGCGTGTCTGTGATGGGGGTTACGGAGTGGTGTGCCCCGGTGGTGGAGAGGACGCGTTCAATGAGGAGTGTGTCCACAGAGGAACTGGAGTGAGTGGGTGTCAAGGACACCCGTAGCAGCGTGTGATGGTGGTCCTTGCCAACCGGTAAAGCCCAGGGGTCTTCACCCGCACAAACAGCTGTGCACATTTCGACTTTTCGGACAAACTGAGAAGACTTGGCGTGTGATTGATGGCACCAGGAATCAAGGCTCATATTTGTCGCGACGACAGGCTTGGACTTGCGGGAGAGACGGGCGAATTTGAAGAGCGTCATGGCCGGTCTGTGGGAGGGGAACAACTCGGGATGGTGGAGAGGCAGGCTTTATGCATCTTCAAAATGGCTCCTGTCCCAGCACCAGCAATACGTGCAATACACTGTGGGGTAAGTAAGACCATTGTATTCGGTAGTGATCCGGAATCCCTACTCAGCGATCCGACCCGGGTCACATCCGTCCGCGGAGGCCCCTATGGTGGTGCGCACCCCATTTCTCAGTGAGGTTGCGGTTACCAGCTGTTGCTCACTGACGACAAGTGCATGCAACCAGTTGTATACACCAGTCCTATAGCGCTCTTGTGTACGGTGTTGAAGTGCTGCAAGATGTGAAAAGAACTATATATGTCACATGGTGTCACATGTAACACTTGGTGAAAGATTACATAAGTACCAGGTCTTCGCAGGTGGCCCCGAAAATGCCGTAAATGCGAAGTGCTTGAGCGCGCGCCGAACGTTTTGCTCGTCATCTTTGAACCTGCCGATGAGTGTGTCGTCGAAAACAAGTGAGCCTTTGGCAAGATGATGCTGTGCGTGTTGATGCTAATAGTTCATACTAGATGATGGACAAGACCTGCCAATTGAAATCAACAGCGACAGCGAAGTTTGGGCACTCGTCTTTTCAGCGAGCGGCGAGCATATCTTGAGTGCCCGACCATACGGGGGAGTCCAAGTATGGCGAGTGGAAGACTGGAAACAGTCGGCAACATTGGAAGGGTACGGTGAACTATGCCTTGCAGTGTCCAACGATAAGAAATGGGTTGCCGGCGGGACCTGCTGGGGCGACGTGTTTCTGTGGGATCCAGAGACAAACGAACAGGTCTTCAAGCACAAGGACAATTCGGACAACATCGTTGGTGTCGATTTTTCACCCGACTCGACACGGATCGTCTCCGCGTCGAACAACCGCACCGCCTCTGTCTGGGACGTGGCAACTCGAAAACGTGTACGAACACTCGAACACTCGGACCCACTGAGAGCGGCGAAATTCTCGTTATCAGGCGACCGAATTGCGACAGCCACACAGAATGCTGTTCAAGTCTGGGATAGTAGCGATGGCCACCTGCTCGCAAACATGAAAGTGACAGTCACCCCTTCCTTCAACAATGGCCTCGTCTGGTTTCACGACTCTCTTCTCGTCGTATCCGACGACAAAATCAAACAATTCGATGCATCCACAGGGTCAGAGGTCTCGGAATGGACAGTTCCCAGTAGCTACAAAAGGTCATGCATTGCGCTACCAAAGCACGGAAAATTCATCGCGTACTCGACAAATCGTACCGTCACGTTCTGGGACACATCGACGCATGCACAGCTCGGACTCATTGAATACTCGCAGGACATACAGTCAATTACAACCTCGCCTGATAACCTGCTCATCGCAGTTGGTGGGGACAAGGGCAAAATCCTCATTGAAAAACTATCTCGGATCATTGTAGGTACTGTGCATGTTTGTATCACGATAACAAAGTAATTCGTCTCGTCGATTGCACAACCTATAGGCATCCACCAACGAACAAGTACAATCAGCTGGAAACGATTCGAGCGTGGAAAGTCACGATGACAAGCCATCGGTGCGATTTTATCTTTCTGCAGCAACTGGCAACATTTCGCTAAACTTTTTTTAAAAATGACACCATCACTTTAGGAAGAATCTGGTGAACCTCATCCAGTCAAGGCTGAGTCAAAGAGCGGAGATGGTAAAAGTGACCTCGATGTATGTATGCGCTCGGTTACTCTTTCAAAGTGGATCCCCATCGTTGCACAGATCGAGTTGCCGTCAGGCACGCAGGAGCCACTTTTCGACTTCGAGGAAGTTGGTAATCACTACATTTTATTGTTGTTTCTGTGCTTACACTCGGGAAGCCACCATCTACGCCCGTTTCTATTCATGCACCCAAGGGTGAAGTACCACTTCCCAGTTCATCCCGTCCTATACCACAATTGCCAGACCTTCCACCAGTTGTCCATCCTCCGGAGACATTGCCAGAGGAACATCCCGAAGCCATACTGTCTCGGCGCCTTCCCAAGGTTAAAAAATGGATATTTTCGAGAATGAAGGGTAACAGGGACACCGTGAACAAGTCCGACCAACGTTCACGTCGGCCAAGCTCAGCCAATCCAGAGTCATCCACAAGAAGAAATAAGGGAATCTCGACTATGGCTGAGGGTAAACGCGAGCCAGTGAGTGGGCTTAATTGATGGAATGGAGGTCATGAGCGTAATGCATTCCCGCTAGCGGACGGTCTCATCATACCGTAGGAGAAAGAAAAAAGAGCGACCAACGAAATTTCTGTCGATCATACCATGGCGTAAACTACCTGCCAAAACCGCGGTTACTAATGAATCGAACGCGGACACCGACAAGGATACCTCCAACACTGGACAAGATACTGCAGATTCAAATCAAACGAGCGCAGTACGTTTTCGTTCTTTGAACGTCGTCATGTCTGCTCAACCTCCACTAGGCGCAGCCAGCAACTGATGCATTGCCATCTTCGGCTGCAGAGGGCCAGGACAACGACAACTCCAGTGGGCAGATCATTACTGAGCATGTGCGAGCAGGTCCGGTATGTCTTTTTACTCGTTAATCTTGATCTTTGCCGTATAGCACATTTTTCACTAGGCCCAACAAGTGAATGACAGATCGGCGTCGCTAGTCAAGGACCTGCATGTGACGGTGCGTATCCATGCTCTGCTGGTGCCTGTGGACTCACCGTCAATTGGTAGCATAATGTAGAATCTGGAAGATCGATGGTTGCATTCTCGGTTCCGACATGGATGCTTTGCAAGTGTTCTGGGTCAGTTACTGGGGATGGGACCCATTGATTTGGCTGTCATTATGCGTGCGCTTTTTGTTTCAGTTTATACCGTCGGACTTGCGGTCGATTCACTCTTGGATTGGGACTTTCCCTCGATGGAAAATGATTTAATGTGACATTTGGTGTGATGGTTACTGACCCAGGATTGCGTGGCGTTCCCAATCCATTCACGCAGTGAATGTCCTTGTAACGTCTTGCTTCGAGTTTGCGATGGAGACGGCGGACTGAAAAGGCGGTTCCTCTCGGCCCGTCTTCTCAAGTCGAATACTAGCTATCGTTGTCAAAGGTAAAGTAGAGCTCTCGCCAGACTGAGAGGTCTTGGTGATTATTGATCGCACTAGAAACCAAGGTTCGTATTGGTCGCGACGACGGAGAAGATTTTATGCATCTTTGAAACGGCTCCTGTCATGCAATACGGTGTGTGGGGTAAGTGAGACGTCTGTATTCGGGAGGAGAATGCCATGATCCAGAGTTCCTGCTC
This sequence comes from Phylloporus cf. tubipes, assembly GCA_038094315.1. Taxonomy (NCBI): domain Eukaryota; kingdom Fungi; phylum Basidiomycota; class Agaricomycetes; order Boletales; family Boletaceae; genus Phylloporus; species Phylloporus cf. tubipes. The sequence continues at coordinate 11,041 of JBBPTZ010001080.1, forward strand.
TGGCACCGCACATCCGTCTGCGGAGACCCCTCAGATGGTGCGCTTGGACTCACCTCTAGTACCAATGCCGTACTGTATCTCAGTGATTCGGAGGGTGGTTGTTGGCAGTTCTTGTCGTCACTGATCATGTCAACTCATCAGGTTGTCCCGTCGACGAGTGCATTTATAATTATGCGAGACGAGCTGGAACACCTGGATTTCGAGAGTGACTTTCTTCTCTGCTTGGCCTGGCCAGCGCTGGTACCAGCCAAAACGGAACTTCGAGTCTCGGGCTACTGTACTATGTACATACTTCCCGCGCATGTCATGCATGGTCGTCTGCATGATTTGAACCACTATGGGTATGTAACAAGTTGTCAGTACTTCACCATGCACTTATTTTGACTGCCTCCCCGTATGATCTCAATAAGCACTTGGGGGTGAATAAAACGTGGTCACCCGATACTGGGTGACACTCCCTACCTTCTCAATGCAATATAATTCTCACATCAGGACTCCTTCCCTTATGGCATCCTTTTTTTTTTCACCCGGAACGGGCTCAGCCAGAAGCGGTTGGGAACAAAATATGTTGGTGCATACGGTGAGTAAGTTTCATGGATTTTACGTGGGGACCCTCATCATGTTCCTGTCGGCAATAGCATGGTGATGAGTGGCATTCGCTATTCGCTCCACCATCAGAACCATGTTCAAACGTTCAACGTACACCTGTAGCACGAGGCCCCCCCACTCTCATCAAACATTCCTCGGAAGCCCATTTTCGGACCCGAACAATGGCCTTGGCACCGAACAAGGCAAGTTCACGACATTCCGTGGCTGTCGAATGCAATCCACCAGGACCACCGTACGTTATACATCCCCAAAGATGGCAGTGCCTTGCGGTCGGACATGCGAGACAACACCGGGCCAACCGGTTCGAGCATTCAAAACATTCATCAGTGTGTGAGAAGACCCGAAGTACCTGGCTTTGGTGGACACAACTGATGGCAATGAGCGCCA
>JBBPTZ010001081.1:0-12028 GCA_038094315.1 Phylloporus cf. tubipes
CGTCTCAAATTCTGTAACCAATGATGTCTGAAGCATACGATTGTGTGGAAACAGAGTCATGCGGCTTTATTCCCTGAAATGAAAAGGAGAACCAGAAATAACGCGTACTGCAAATGCAGGCCTCTTTTCCAAGTTCACCACTCGAGCACGCGTTCCCTTGGTCCCCATTTTCCGCCATTAGTTTGCGAGCATGGTGGTTTCCACCGCTGACGGAATAAAGGAGGGCATCGTGGTGCCGTATTGGTGCGGTAGAGCTTGGCACTTAGCCTATCTTGAGCCACTGTATGTGTCCTTGGATTCATCGTGCCGCGTGCTCGACATCATTTCTGACAGTTGGGTGCCAGAAATTATTCATAGTCGCGAAGGCATCGCGCAATAGACGTAGACGTAAACCAGTGTGCCCGTAGCGGCCCCAATGCGGCTCACTTTGAAAGACTGGGATATGATCGCTGGCTTGGTAAACCCAGGGCAGCGGAAATACTCTGGAGTGCATTCGGGTCCCATCCTGGAACATCTACCCTTGCTCTCATCTCCTCAATATCTTGGTCGTGTCCACTTTCAAAGTCCAGTACCTTCAACTCGGTAACTCTGGTCTTCGAGTCTCCGTCTTCATTGCAAGTCTCATGAAAACGCGATGTAAAGTGACCTAAGCAATCATTAACTTGGGGCCATGGACAGCTTTGGATCGTCGGAATGGGGCATGCGTGCATTCTCTTTGCCTATGCCCACGCCTCATCTACATGGGCCTGGGTCCCAGAGGAAGATCCTGCGCTCGAGATGATCAACACGCCCGACACTGCCAACGTCTACCACAATAGTAGTATTGTGGCCAACTTCATGCACGAGACTACCGCCATGCTTCTCCCAAGACTTTACTGCACATCTGACTGTTCCATCAGTGCCAAATTCTGCGTCATCAGATCGTGGTCGCGACGAGATCGACGCATCATTGGCATGCCTGGCAACGTTTTACATCGATCTTCAGACCCACCAGCACGATGTAGACGTGCCTACGAAAGAAACGACGAATGTCCTACACGGCCTCGTTCAGAGCGGTAAAGCGCACCGAGCTCGTTGCGATGCTGGCAATGTGCACACCTCGACGAGGTGGTGGACCAAATTGGTTGGTATGCATGACGAGTATTCGTTACTCTACCGTGAGGAGGTACATCCTCGTTTCGTGGGCTACTCCGACGTATGTTGATAGGTCGTAGGAACGCGAAAACCGACAAGTTGGTCGTCAATCGCGTCAAAAGAGCCCGCGAACAAAAAAGATCGCAAAGAGAGCGGAATCCAGTCGTTTGTTACAGAGCGACAAGTGGTAGCACCTGTCCACACAACATCTCGTGTCGTGGTGTTTCCAACACCTTTGAGCTTCGTGGCTGAGCCGGTGTGACGTATTGCATGTCCGGACAATGTAATTTATCTGGTGTCTGGTGCTGAGGAAGTATGTTGCTACAGCGGGGGCGCTGGACGACACATTCCGGGCGTTTAATGGCCATCATATTGGACGAGGTGATAAAATGGTAAAACGGGCCGTTCGATTTGTATCCTTCATATCCGAATCAGTGCTCCCAGTCACTGTTGCATACGAGCGCGCAAGGATACATCCACATCAGTTCAAGGGGCATTGTAGTCCAGAAATTGACTGCAGTTCAAGTTGACTCTCATCCCTCCCTACTCCATCGTCTCATCCGCGCACTCGTCATCGATATCTCTAGTACGCTCCTGATAGGATCGTCAGCGATCCCTGGGGCTGCCTACGCACTGGCGACCCTTCGCGCCGCACGCGTTCCCTTTCGTTTTTGCAGCAACACCAGCGCCGTGTACGAGCGTCGAGCGCATGCGTGCTACCGGTGGGTGATTCCTCGGCACGCTGAAGGCGGCGTTGGAGCAGTCGGGTGTGCCTACACGAGCGGGTCGCCCTTGACATGCTACTCCCCTCACAATGATCTGGTCCCCCGGCAGACTAGACCATATATATTGCCCTCGAAATCCGCGCTGGAAGAATGCATCGACCTACCCACCGAGTCCCGACACGGGACCCAGGTCATCCGAGCTCGCATACGACGCCGTCGCCCTCGGTCTTTCGACTACACACACCTCAATGCTGCGTTCCGGATCCTCGTCGGCGAAGACCGACTTCCACAACCGACGACTACCTACGCTAACGGCCCGACTCGACCACCACGCTGAGACCCTCGCCACCGCCAGCCTATCCCCCTCACCGCCACAATGCTACCTCAAAGCTTCGCGCGCTCTCCCTCGGCCCAGGCCTGTTCGTCCATGCACTCGAAGGCGGGGAGGTCCCTTCTTTTTCCACGTCGTGTGCACACAGGCAGAGATGAACACTTCTATTGAAGCAGGTAACCCCACCTTCTCTAGAATTTATTGGTCGCCTCAACGTTGACGTGCCAACTACGAGATGCAGCTCTGTAGTCCTTTTCCCGGGGCTCAGGAAGAGGGTCAATGCAATGCTTGACGTCATCCACGGTGCTGTCTGGTTGTCTTCATTATCCTCAAAGTGATTCGACACTGATATGAGGCAGAGGGATCTAAACCCTTTTACCTCAAACGGCTCAATCTGGCGGGCTGCGACTGGTGCCACGCATCATCTGTTGAATATCGGGAGGTGGTAATCAATTTGGTTTGTCGAAAGTTAGGAATTTGATTGCCCAGTTTCTGTAATCCGAGAGATCCCCCCCGACGCTGTGAGTCGAATCTTACTTCTGCTGAGCATCCTGGCCACATCCGCGTTCAACGGGACGGTGAACCAAAGGGCACTTGGGCCCACAACTAGCATCACTGCAGTTCACTGATATCATAGCCAGTACATATCGTGATATCTCCAATAAATGATGGTACATCGCCTCATCACATCGCTGTTTGATTTTCTGCACACGTTGCACAGCGGACTTGATCAACACACGCCGCTGCCACATCAATGTAATGGCATTCGGCGGAACGTCCTATACGGCGAAAAGCCAAAGGCGAACACTCACAACTGATTCTTGAAGTCGTTCATGATATCTAGAAACTGGTTGATGTTGGTCCTGGAACTGGACTTTGACGGTGTCGAGATAGCTCCGCGCATCCATGACATTGAGCCGGCTTCTCTGGGACTGCCCCTCCACAAGGACGTCTGACAGTTGTCAGGGATGTCTACTGCAGGCTAGATAGTGTTGGACATCCAAGCGTATAAAGACAAGTGAGTGAGCAGCACAATGTGTCATTTGTGGTAGCAGGAGGTCTAATCTCATACCTTGAAACTGTCTTGAGCTTGTGTAAAGCTAATCGACGAGTATGGCCACGAGACAGATAAGGAGTATGGGTAGCCATCCAACTAGGGTGATATGAATAATATTAATGTAGATGCCGATAGATTCACTACCCGTACTAACAAACCGCCAACTTCTCGACATGCCCATATACGAATGCACTGCCGTGCCAGCGACGACGACCCTGTGATGCCACGACCTTCGAGCGACACGAACATTGTTGCACCCGGCCCTGGCTTTCACCCGTTTTATCGACAAGATAAACATGCCTGTACTCGTCAAACATGAAATCGGAAAGAACATACATACAAATGAATCATCCACGTCAAATGATCATCGTAACATCACGGATGCGTTCCATCCTCGCTCCCTGCCAGCGATCGACAACACCTGCACATCAACCACGCCGGCATGGTCAGTGCAACTGCAACCGCAACTGTCACCTTTTTTTGATCTGGATGATCCTGGTCGGCTTGTGAGTACAAGAACATCAGTCAAAGCACGCGATGCCCACCAAGATATGTAAATTCCCGATATGGGATTCTGCACCAACCGCCTGCTGGGCCTAGTTACCTCAGACTAGGTTGACCATGGCTGATAAATTGACATACCAGACTGGCCGTCATGCCTTGTCCACTGGGGGTAACCACGTCAGATGCATTCCTGCCCGACGGCGCTGATCCGTCATTTGCCTGCCATAACAGGCAGAAGTCAAGCCGTTGTCCACCATAAAAATGACTCACTAGGCTTGTCGTAGCGCCTTGTCCGCTGGGTCCGCTGGGCAAGGCTTTATTGACAGGGACATCACCTGTCTGAGGCGCTAATACACCACTTGCTTGCTGCGCCTAGAAAAATAAGAGTAAATATGACCGGACTGTTATCATTGATGGGTTATTTTTTTTTACCAAGCCTGTTTCCGCGGGACGCGCAGCGCCTCGTTTACTCCGGAAGATGTTCTCAAACATGCCCTTCATCAGTTCGGTGGAAGGCACTGCTCTCTTTTTTGATCTCGGAATGTGTCCCTTTACCGTTCGCTAGAAGGATATGCGATATGCAATGAGATTTGAGGCGCCACACCAATTCGTTTCTATTCAGGTCGCTCACTTTCACACGTTGACCCATCGCCATTCTCGAACGTCCTGTATTCCTGGGTGGGGAGCGAGGTAGAGAATCGGGTCCGGGTTCATGTGACCGTCGACCGGGTTCGTCCCCGGTTGTGTTCTTGGTGCCCCCCATCTTCGGAATCCACTTTTTGAGCATTGGTAATCGCCAAAATGACTTGGTCACGTTCGGAGGCTCCTCAGGTGGTGACTCTGGTGGGTAGACCATCGGCGGGGTGTTTGACAAGGGTGCCACAAGAAGGGAAGAAGGCGGCGGGATGTTTGACGAGTGTGCCAAAGGAAAGAAAGAAGGCGGCGGCCCACTCTGCTCGGGCTCATGTATAGAGGCGGCCAGGGATGGTGCCTTTTGAGTGTCAGAATAAAAACAAAAACAAGATAGACCAGGGTGACTACCAACCTCGTCGTAGTCGAACAAAGGTTCTGGTGTGCTCGACGGTAATTCATCCTGTGCGATTGTAAGAACCCGATTTCAGAGCTTCAAGCACATACGCCGAGACCAATGTCACCGTTTTCGCTCGACTTCCCTGGAGCCGAGGTCATCTCGCCTGGCTGTTCATTCTCCTTGAGAGGACGTATAGCATAGCGCGAGGACACCGAATATCCAACGAGACCCTGCACTGAAGATTTGCACCTACCTCGAGTGGATCACGATTTTCGGGTTTTTCCTGGTGCATTTAATTAGTCGCTTCACACACACAGGAAGGTGTTCTCATACTTGTGGTTCGTCATCGTGACTGCTCGAAGTCGAAGACTGCTCAGCGGCTTGTTCTCCCTCGTGTGTGGTCGCCTGACGTAGTGTACCATTCCATCAGATGTTCAGATGTGCCATAACATGCCTGAACTTACGACAATTTGGGATAGACTTTCGATTGTGATTCTCCCGTCATTTTCTCCAATCGCGATCAGCTGGTCATCCGGTGAGATTGCGATTGACAATATGTATTGGGGCCGTTCGATAAGACTGAACTGGGCGTGTGTGGATGCGTCCCAGAATGTGACAGAGCGGTGCGTGGAGTATGCGATGAATTTTCCGTGCTTTGGCAGCGCAATACATGAATGTATGTCGCTATCGGGGACTCCCCATTCCGAGAGCACTGACCCAGCGGATGCATCAATCTGCATCATTTTATTGTCGGACACGACAAAGAGGTGGTCATTGGACCACACCAAGCCTCTGTTGTGGTTTGGGATGACCTCTATTGGAATGTCCACAAGCAAACGGCCATAGTTGCTATCCCAGACTCGAATGGTGTCTTTTGAGGCTGTCGCGATTCGATCGCCCTGTGGCGAGTATTTCGCTCCATATATTGGATGCCCGTGGTCAAGCGTTTGCGCTCGTTTGTGTGTTGCCATCTTCCAGACGGACGCCTTCCCATTCCCCGACGCAGAGACGAAACGTGTGGAGTCAGGTGAAAAGTCGACTGCATATATGTTGCTCCAATCGTCCTTTTGTGTGAAGACTCGTTTCCGCGTCTTTGCATCCCAGACGAACACTTCGCCAAGGACATTCCCGTGCGCAATCCACCTCCCATTGTTCGACACAGCAAGAGATGCGACACCACTCCCCCCCATGTTCGCCACCTCTTTCCCGTCTTCCACTCGCCATAGTTGAACCCTGGTACCAATCGGACCTCCGCTCAAGAGATGCTCGCCGTTGGTGGAAAATGTCAACGCCCAGATTGTGTCGGTTTTCATTTCAATTGGTGGATCATTACGTTCTTGTCGACCATGAGCACGAACGCGCGTACCATCCCCTTGGTACGCACCAGTCATTAGGGTGGTTCAATATTGAAATCGACTGTGGTTTTCGGGTGGTTTTGAAAATGGATTTGGGTCAGTACGAAATCGGTGAAAACCAATTTCAATATTGACATACCTGGATTTCGAGTGGATTTCGGGGAGGCCGTTGTACAGTGACGTCACGGCAGCGTGTCGGAGTTTGAAAAAATGCGATACGTGATGGGGCGAGATAATCAGTGGCTTAAACCATTCTTTTCCTCATGCCCACAAAGTCTGAGCGCCAGCTGCTGGCAGAAGCTGCTCTGCAAAACTACTTGGTGTCTATTATAGCTGAGTCCCAGATCAATGGAGATCCTGCCACCTCCTCAGAGTCTGATCCAGATTCATCTTCCAGCTCAAACTCTGAGTCTGATGATGATGGACTTCCTACTCCCAGTAACTCCATGTTGCACATCCTTGGCTTGCTATATTCTCGCCGATATCTTGCTGATCGTCAACTGATTAACAAGACTGGTGAGAATTTGCGCCTACTTTTAACAGACTGGAAGTGCAACCGGCCAGATATTTTTCGGGCTCATGTTCGCATGACCCTGGGGTGCTTCAATGTGCTCCTGGCTGCTTTAAAGGTGGATTCTGTATTCCATTCTCAATCCCCCCATTCCCAAATGCCCATTGACATGCAGCTTGCTATTGCCCTATATCATTTTGGACATTATGGCAATGCTATCAGCACCAAGATGGTTGCACTTTGGGCTGGAATTGGGTATGGTACAGTTTGTCTGGTGACTAATCGCATTATGACTGCGATTTGTCGAGAGGAGTTTCGCCGAGCTGCTTTATTCTGGCCTTCAAATCCAGAAAAAGAAGCAGCAAAGCAATGGATTGAGGACAGCTCATGTGTTGAATGGCGCAATGGATGGGCCATGGTTGATGGGACTCTTGTTCCTATCTATTCTCATCCTGGGTTTTTTGGAAATTCCTTCTATGATCGTAAATCCAATTGCTCACTCAATGTTCAAGTAAGTGCTAATTTATCTAATGTTATAAAATTGTTAGCTAAGCTGCTTTAGATTATCTCCACTCCTGATCTACGGATCATAGACTATTCTGTTGGTCTTCCTGGAAGTCAGCATGATGCATCTGCATTTGCTGAGACTTGTATCTTTAAAGAACATGATGTTCTTCTTGAAGATAATGAGTGGATTTCGGCTGATACTGCATATCCTCTTCAAAGTTGGTGTCAGGCACCTTATAAGGCGTATGTTTTCTTATAATAACTTAGATCAGTTTAAAACTTATTATTATTGTAGGCCTGAAAAAGATATAGCTGAAAATGTCACCTACAACTACTTTGTTTCCAAGATTTGCATTTGCTCAGAGCATGCTATTTGTTACAATAGACCCGTGGAGGGGCTAGCATAGTCCTAAAAGATCTGGAGTACTGGGGACAAGGGAGCAAGGGTCCTAGGGCTTTCCTAGTGACGTATGTCTGTTGCGATACACAGGGAGATGAAGTAACCTCTGGGGCACTGAGGTGTCAAGGGACAAAGGGGTATTGTGCAACGACAATGGTTGAAGCAATACAGAAGCCACTCAATAGTAGGCTTGAGACTAAGAGAGGACAAGGCCTTAGTACAGCTAAGGAACTGGACAAAGGGGCTTGGATCCCAAATGGTAGTTTAGGAAAGACAAGTGCGAGAAGTAAAGATACAGGAAGAGCGGGTTTATATATGAAGGGAAAATGAAGATTACATAAGCAGGAATGGAAGGTCATGGAATGTCATAGAACATTCATGACAAAGCATCTGAGATAAGAGATAAGCAAGGATGAATGGAAGGAAGCCAGTTACCAGGCAAATGGCTATTGGATAATAGGGATTACGGGTATGGCAGTAACCAGCTGAGAGAAATGAGCGTCCAATGCATCGCTGGGATAGGCAAAGCAGTACATGAAAGACAAGCATAGAAGAGGAAAGAAAGAATTGTAACACTATTGGCTATCTCAAAGGAACTTGATAATCTTTATGGAACCTTCATGTTCACATTGATGGCGAGAAGCAAATTCAATATGCTTGTTTTTGGATCATTACCTGCATTCACCTTCAAACCTTTATCTTGGGACATGAACAAGATATTAATATCTCCAAAGATACTTTTTTTTCAAAAAGTGTTATGATTCGTCTTTTCTTCCTTGACACGCGTATTCCCTTGTACTACTTAGCCCACCACAGCGACACGTTGGATGCTCTTTCCTTTCGGCCGGTTACTACCATACCCATATCCCCTATCCTCCAATAGCCATTTGCACACTAACCAGCCTCCTTCTATTCGCTCCACTTATCCTTTGTCATAGACGCTCTGTCATGAATGTTCCACAACATTCTATGACTTTCCTCTCCCGCTTATGTCATCCTTCTTTCCACTCAGTATATAAACCCACTTCCCCTGTACTTTAGTCCCCCACGCTTGTCTTTCCTAAACTACCACCTGGAATACAAGTTCTTTCGCTTTGTCCCTTAGCCGCGCTAAGGCCTTGCCCTCTCCTAGTCTTAAGCCTACTATTGAGTGGCTTCTGTGTTGCTTCAACCGTCGTCATTGCACAACACCTCTTCGTCCTTGAAACACCTCAACGCCCTTGAGGTCCCCTCGTCTCCCTGCGTATCACAACAGACGTACGTCGCTAGGAAATCCCTAGGACACCGTGCCCCCCCCCCCCCTCACCCCTCCGCTCCAGGATTCTTAGGACTATGTTTGATCCTCCTTGGGTTGACCATAACAAAAAGGATAGCAAATTGTACAAGAAGAATAGGAATGCAATGCTAACTGGCAGGTAATGAGAGAACAATCTGCTCAAGAGGAAGAAAATGCTAGATTAGAGTCAAGAGATATAGAGTTGTTGGAAGCAAGAATCAAAAGGAAGGAGTTGAAACTGAACCTGTTTAAAAATCTCTATGAATAATTGAAAGTTGTAGTAAAGCCAACTTGAAAAGGTTAAGATTGAAGACGAGGATCAATGTTTCCACTAGAAAAGCCTCTACCATATCCATCTTGTTAAATATGAGCCAACTCAATCTGTTTTCCATCATAGCAAGCTCATGAGCATGTTGTACAGCTGCTTCCTGGACCTGAGCAGCCATCTCCTCCTGTTGAGCCTTAAGGCCCATCATCTCCATCTTAATAGCAATGTCATGCTGAGACTTATGCTTGACCTCCTCATGGGCAGTCCTTTCTCGAGCATTGATCTCATTCATTGAAAGACATGCCTGATGTTCTGCATCTGCCACCTCTTTGATAAGATCCTGGAGAGTCTTACACTTCTTGGCAAAGGGAACAGCACTAGCGGTATCAGCAGATCATTTCAAGGAAAGAGTCTGCATAACTTTTTTCTTGCTTTTATTCTTCTTCTGCTGATCCAATAATGAATCAAAAGAAGATGAGCTATGATCAAGGATGTCATCATCCTCATCAAATGGAGCTGGACTTGAAGCTGGCCAAGAAATTGGCTCCTAAAATAGAGATTAATATATATGTATCAATAGCATAATGTAGATTTACCTTGACATCATCACCTACTGTTTCCAAGATACTAAAGTCAAGATCACTTTGGCTATTGGAGATAGCCTTGCGAGAGTGATTTGGATTTCCACCAATCAAAATAGCCATTCAACAGTATCACAGAAACTTCTTTTCAATATTTTCTAACATTTTTTAGTGTTTTATATATATCTCACATATAAATGAAGCCTACCCCACATATTTGCTACTTTACTGCCTTCTTGGAGCTTGTTACGATTCCTTCTTTTCCCTATTATGCTTGTCATCTTTGTACTACTTAGCCTATCCCAGCGACACATTGGACACTCATTCCTCTCAGCTGGCTACTACTATACCCATCCTCCCTATCACTTAATAGCCATTTGTTCGGTAACCGGCTTCTTTCCATTCACTCCCGTTTATCTCTTATCTTCGACATGATGTCATGAATGTTCTATCACATTCTATGACCTTCCTTTCCCAATTATGTAACCTTCATTCCCTTCTCGTATATAAACACGCTCACCCTATACATTTACTTTTCATGCTTGTCTTTCCTAAACTACCACCTGGAATCCAAGCTCCTTTGTCTCATTCCTTAGCTGTGCTAAGGTCTTGCCTTCTCTTAGTCTTAAGCCTACTATCGAGTGGCTTCTGTGTTGCTTTGACTGTTGTTGTTGCACAACACCCCTTCACCCTTGAACATCTCAACACCCTTGAGATCCATTTGTCTCCCTGTGTATCGCAACAGACGTACATTGCTAGAAAATTCTTAGGACACCTTGTTCCTCTCACCCCTCACTTCAGGACTTTTAGGACTACACTAGCCCCTTCTTGGGTCTATCATAACAGAGCTCAGTAGCAGATCCCTTGATGACGAGGCCATGTCCAGTCTCTCCAAGCTGGATCTTGAGGGTCTGATAGGTGGTCTTTAACCTGAACATGCTCCAAATGAGTTACAACTGCTCAAAAGATACAGTTTACTTACAAATTGACTCGATTCTTGATTACACCACAAAGCAGCTTGATGTCATCACTCATTCGAGTGGAATCCTTCTTATCATTGATAAAAAATGTGATAGCAATATCAGCACAATGCTGAATTAGACTTTTTCCCTTGCCCATTGAAACAACCCAACAACCACTTAAGGTGTTGACGCTGAAATAATGTCAGTGCTACAGGTTGCTCAAAAGAAGCAAGAGGCGGGTGAGTGTGAACCAGAGCTCTCCAGTTACCAAGGTTGGAGAGGGAGAACCAAGAGGACAAACTGAGGTCCTTGAAACGACTAGCCCCTAGGGACCGATCACTTACCCTTAGACAAGTAGAGTAGCCTTAGACTGAAGAATGCTAGTAGGACTAGGAAATCTCCAAGAGAACAAGACTGGGGAAAGTCCCTAGTGCTCGCTCTTGGCCTTTATATACTATTCTATTGTTTACATTCGTGTACGCTACATCTACGATATCCTGTGTTGGTGAACATGAGGAATACACATGCATCTAATAGAACTGCTAGAACTAGGGTGTGCACTGATATCTGTTGCATAGCCCCAGTATTTCTGAGTCATGTTGACTAGTTCTGACTTGTGCTTCGTACTTGCCTTCTATATTAGGAAGGATGAGTCAGCCATGAGAATTACCATGAGGCACTTATCTGTGACATGCTGCGACCTTGCTGTTGATTAGGTTTGCACAGCCATGCACTGCTCGGGTACAGCCATACACTACCACTGAAACAACCCAACAACAACTGAATGCTGCTATAGGCTGCTCAGGGAAGACAGAGGGGAGTAGAGTGACTGGCTCTCCGTTGAAGGGGGAAAACCAAGAGGACAAACTGAGGTCCTCTGGGCTGGCACTGGGCCTTTATATACTACCTAGGGTTATGTACATGTTTGTACCTAATCTATAGATACGTGTCCGTATATGTCCATAACATGCGGCTACAGCATGTATCACCATGAGGAGAACAGCCTTAGGGCTGTGTGGAATGGAAGCATAAACATGAGATGTTTCATGTGCATCAGAAGGGAAGTATAACATGCGGACAACACATGGATCTGAAACATGAGAAGCATAGAAGGGTGGAAGCATACCATGAGGATGTTGCATGGATCAAAAGAAAACATGAGGCATGGAAGATTAGAAGCGCATAAAAGATAAGGCGCTGCCTCATGGCATAAATAAGAGATAAGGGCTGTGTTTGGGCACAGGGTAGAAAGATAAGCAGATAGGGCTTTAGGGGCGACCGTGACAAGGGTGAAAGTGAATGCATCATGTGTCTGTGAGTTGTTAGATAAGATAAGATAAGAGAATGAAAAAACTATGCTAAGTCTGTTGTAATGCATCTGTAACAG
>JBBPTZ010001082.1:0-12025 GCA_038094315.1 Phylloporus cf. tubipes
GTCCCTTGGAGATGGCATCCATGCAGGAGACTTGGGCATGGAAAGCCTTAGCTTTGGTGATCCACTCGGTGATGGTGGTGGGTTGTTTCTCAATGCTGATGACAAGCATGGAGATGCGAGAGTCTAATTCCAGGGAGAAGAGGTCAATGAGGGTGTCCTGGTCTTGCATCCCAGCTTTGGATGCGAGGTTCTGGAAGTTGGTGATAAACTTTTGGAAGCCATCATCATAGACGCCTCCGGAGGTGTGGAAGGATTTCTGTTGGAGCTTGGCGAGCTCGTGGCAGGCAGTAGCTTTGATATCGTAGGGATAGAAGGTGGTCTGGAAGTTCAAGGCCAGCTTCTCAAAGGTTTTCTCGGTAGAGGTGAGGTTGGTATCGGCCATAAGATCATACCACATCTCAGAGAATGAGACACCTCAACCCTTACTCATTTTGTTCAGGGTGGTCATGACCTTGGCCTCGTCGGTGGAGTAGAGTGAGGGGTTAATGGCAAAGTAGGCATGCATGGCCTTCATCCAATGCATAGTGTCAGCGGGTTCTCCAGAGAAGTCGGCAGAAAGAGCGGCTTTAAGCTCGGTGGAAGACATGATGGGTGACTGGAGTGGGGTGACAGAGATAGGACTAGGGGTATGAGGTGGTGGTACAAAGGGCTGGGGTCTGGGTTGTGCAGACAGAAGGAGGCCTGTGGGCAGGGGTCGACAGTGACGTGGGATATACTCTGGGATAGGTGTCTGGGATTTATCGTCCGACTGTGGAGGGCGAAAGTGAGGGGTTCTCGATGGGTGGGCTATGGTGACAAAGGTGGGGCAGTCCTACTCCATAGATAGGAGGGACAGGGTGAGATTCTTGATCTTTTGTTATGCATAGCATTGCGAACGAAGATCCAGAACATCAGGTGCAACCAAGGTTCGATCTGAGGGTGCAGACGATGGGTCGGTCATCAGGTCGAAGATGAATGAAGGAGGTTCTCAAGGAGTCACCTTGGAACTCACAGAGCACTTCAGTAGCGTGCAGTGGCTAGTAGAAGTCCGGGGGTGGTTCAAGACACAACGCTAGATTGCACAGATCAAGAATAGAGACTAGAGTACAGGCAGCAGCTGTTACGCATAGCGTGGTGAACAAGACGATCTGGAATGTCGGGGGTTATCCGAGGTTCAACACAAGGGTACAGACGATGGGTCGGTTGTCGGGTTGAAGGTAAACAAGGGGGGTTTGCAAGGAATCACCTTGGAACTCACAAAGCACCTCAGTAGCGTGCAGCGGCTAGTAGAAGTCCGGGAGGTGGTTCTAGACACAATGCTAGATTGCGCAGATCAAGAATAGAGACTAGAGTACAGGCAGTGGTGGTGTAAGTACTAGGCTAGTACATAAGCAACAGAAGTCCGTAGAATCAGATGGAACTACTGCGGATTGGCCAATACATATGGGTCAGTGGGAATGTAGTGGGGAGACAATGCTGTTGTGAGAGAAGCGGCAGAGAAGAGAAGCTGTCCATAAGATATACTAGGTGATCAAGAATAAGATCCGGGGCCTGGTCTGGTAGGATCCAAAGGAACGGCGTTAGGCCAGAAAGCGGCCGTAACAGCAGCAGTATAAGTACTAGACTAGTACATAAGCAACAGAAGTCTGTAAAGTCAGACGGAACTACTGCAGATTGGCTAATATGTATGAGTCAGTGGGAATGTAGCGGAGAGATGATGTCGTTGTGAGAGAAACGGTGGAGGAGTGAAGCTGTCCATAGAACGTACTAGAAGACTATGGAATAAGTCCGGGGCCTGTTCCGGTAGGATCCAAAGGAACAGTGTCAGGCCAGAAAGCGGGATAAAGAAGCTGCTGGGTCAGCGATACTACAAAGAGATAATGTTCCCAGTGGGGGTCAGGGTCGGAATAAGCAAAGGAGAAAAGAAAAACAGAGCAACACAATAATACAACCGTAACAATAACAATTCCCTTGCCAACAATCATGCTGGGCCCACCCAAATACTTTGCCAACACCTGCACTCGGCCCACTTAATTCCCTTGCTGATGGTTATCCTGGGCCTACCTGATTCCTTCACTGAAAGACTTACTGGGCCCATTTGATTCCCTCACCAACAGCCATACAAAGCCCACATGATTCCATCACCAACACATATTCTCAGCTCACTCAATTCCGTCACCAACAATCACACTGGGCCTGCTCAATATCCTCACTGATGGTCATACTGGGCCCATCCAATTCCTGCACTGAAAGACTTACTGGGCCCATTCGATTCCTTTGCTAACAACCTTGCTTGGCCCACCTGAGTTCATCACTGGCCATCTCACACAGCATTCTCAACCATTACTTAGGCCCAGTTGATTTGTTCAGCTTTCTTATTGACTCTTTTTTATAGGCCCATTTGCCACTTTCGGCATCTGGTTTATTGTCACCACTGTGGGCCCAGCCAACAAGGTTGGCACAACTCCACTACCCCTGCATTGGGCCCACATCATATTTAGTGGCCTGTCCCAACATTTCTAGTAATGGGTCCATCCATATCCTTCACACTCTCTCCTTACTCCAGCCCATCCATATTCTTTGTCACCCAGGACTACTGGGCCCATCATGGGTAGGCAAATGCATGGATGTACCCCTGGGTGGCAGCACTGACACCCACACCCATATCTGTTGATACACCCACACCCCCACCACAGGTATGGATGTATCAACAGGTGCTACAAATGCACACCCATACTGATATCCACATCCCAAACACCCATGGGTAGCTACCAGACAGCACAGACAACAACACAAAAGATGCATTGGTGCATGTTTTGCATTGTCATCATTCACCACACCTGTTACAGTAGACCCGGGTAGGGACTAGCGTAGTCTTGAAGGACCTGATGACCAAGCTGGGACGAGGGGCGAAGGGCGAAGTGTCCTAGGGGATTCCTAGTGACGAGTGACTGTTGTGACGCGCAGGGAGTCAGGGAACCTCAAGGGCGTTGAGGCTACAAGGGACGAAGTGGTGTTGCGCAATGACAACGGTCGAAGCAACACAGAGGTCAATCAGAAGATGACCTGAGACTTAGAGACGGCAAGGCCTTAGCACGGCTAAGGGAGTAGGACAAAGGGGTGCTTGGATTCAGGTGGATGTACAAGAAAGACAAGCGTGAGAAGTAAAAGTACAGGAATGGCGGGTTTATATACTAAAAGGAAGAAGGATGACATAAGTGGGAAAGGAAGGTCATGGAACGTGATAGAACGTTCATGACAGAGCGTTAATGATAAGAGATAAGCAGAGCAAATAGAAGGAGGCCGGTTAGTGTGCAATTGGTGATTGGAAGATAGGGGATAAGGGTATCATAGTAACCAGCTGAAAGGGATGAGCGTCCAACATATTGCTGCGATGGGTTTAACTAGTGTCGACAGACAAGTGTAAAGGAGAGAGAAAGAATGAATCGTAACATTACCCCCCGGTTATGGTCAAAGTACCAACGGAGAACCTAATCAAGGTGACGGTTGACACCGCCAGGGAGCCACAGACATTGGCATTAGCACCATCACTCCAGTCGTTTTCGTAGTCGTCACGGTCAAAGTAGGGTGGTGACAGTGAATGTGGAGGCGGGACAGGGAGTGGGTGACATCCACCGGTAGAGATACGAGCCGAGCGGTGAGGACAAGTGGGGCCAGAAGACCTGGTTGAAGCGGTAGATCTGCTAGATGTGGTGGAGGAATGGGGGGTGGAAGGACGACAAAGGGGGCAACGCTGTTGAATATGTCCAGGGGCCCAGGCGTGGCAGTAGGGGCATTGGTAGACAGGGCACTGAGGACAGGTGTGTCCTAAGCAGCGGCAATTAAAACAGGCATCGTCATAGCGGGGATGGTTTCGGGTGAGTGGAACCATTCCATGGCCACCAGTATGGATAGCTTCAGCACGGTCTAAGGCGATGATCTCGGCAGGGGTGAGTTCGGTGGAGGAAGCGAATGGAGTAGATGGTGGGTAGGGGGCGTGAGTCAAGGCAAGGGGGCGCTGATGCTGGTCAGTGAGCTCACGGACATATCTGTTGACTTTATGGAGGAATTCCCCAAAGCCCATCTGAAACGCCAAGAGGGCGAGGTCACCTTGTAGGTTGTCATGGAGAGTGGTTGCCAGAGTGCGGACCCAATGAGGAACCAAGCAGTTGGAAGTGTGGGCTAAAGTGGACAACCGCTCAATCTGGAGTTGAGCGCGGTACAAGGCGAGGAATGGAGAGCCCATATCGAGATGAGCGTCAATGGGAATGGCCAAATTAACGTCAGTGACAAAGTGACGAAGGTTGGCAATGTAAACGGCGTTGGGAAAGTCGTCACGAAGACAATGGGCGTAGACTGGGACGTCGACAGATTGGACGGGAGGAGGGACAGCAGGTCCAGTGAGCATGGCTAGATGTACGGGGGTAGGTTCTCTGGCAGGGAGCGGGGTAGAACCCCAACTGGGGGATGCTGCTGTGGACGAAGGAGTTATCGAAGAGAAGGAATCGAAGTCTACCGTAGAAGGATGAAGTGAAGAGGGAGATGAGATGGACGAGGCTTGGGTTGAGGACATTGGTGTTGTTAATGGCGACGGGTTGGGCGAGTGTGTGAGTGGATGATGGAAGGGGGTGAAGGGGCGAAGACAGAGGGATGAAGGTTCTTATAATCTGCCAAGGCAGACTTTGCATGTTTCAAGTCCCGCTCAGGGACCCACGAGTCTTCTTCGGCCGAATACCCCTTCCATCGGATCAGGAACATGCGGGAGGACGGAGCTCCGTGGTGGCGTAAAATACGCTCAATTTCATATTCTTCTTCGCCTTCTATCAAGTCAGGTGGTGGAGCTGGGAAGTTCGGACTGTGGACGGAGTTCTTGCGATAGGGCAATAACAGAGAAGCATGGAACACAGGGTGAATCTTCCATGTCTTCGGCAAGCGGAGTTGGTACGTGATCGGTGATAATACCTTTGTTATCGTAAAGGGGCCTTCTTGCTTAGGCGCGAATTTCGGGTTGGCGACAGAGCGGCAGAGATTCTTGGCTTCAAGCCAGACTTTGTCCCCTGGGGAGAAGGGGACAAATCCTCGTTTTGAACGGGAGGCCATGACTTGGCAGGCAAGTTCATGGGCAGCAAGGGCTTCATCACGGGTGGCAGAGAGGGCTTTAAGGCGGGTTTCGACTGCAGGTAGGGGGGATTCAGCAAGGATAGAAGGTAGGGCACGGGGTTCGAAGCCCATCATGAGGAAGAACGGTGATTTGCCAGTGACGGAGTGAGGTCGGTGATTGTGGGCAAATTCAGCGTGAGAGATCTTGTCGGCCCAGGACGTCAGGTTACTTCCGCAGAAGATGCGGAGGTAGGTTTCAACCTCTTGGTTGACATGTTCTGTTTCCCCATCACTTTGAGGGTGATAGGCAGTGGAGAGGGAGAGGTCATAATTCAAGAGATGACCAAGCTCTTTGGCGAAGGATGAGGCAAATTGGGGGCCTCGGTCAGAGATGATTTTATCGTATAGACCGAAGCGAAGGTATATTTTGTGGAAAAAGAGGGAGGCGACCCCCTCGGATGTAATAGTTTTCTTGGTGGGGCAAAGGATTACCCCCTTCGTAAGTCCATGGTCAACCACGACCAGGAGGGAGTCAAAGGAAGACGAGGGGGGAAGATCGGTGATGAGGTCACAGCTGATCTGTTGGAAAGGGCGAGTAGACGAGGACTTGATGGGAGTAATGGGGGGAGTAGTAGGGTGAGTGTTGGATTTTGCTTGTTGACAAGAGGCGCAGCCTTCAACATATCGACGGACATAGGAGGCAAGACCGGGCCACCAGAATTCGGCGGCAACAAGTTGGCAAGTCTTTAGATAACCGGGGTGACCAGCAGTTTCGTGGTCATGACATTGCTGTAGGATAGAGCGTCGAAGGGAGTCGTCAGGGGGAACATAGACACGATCTCTGTAAAGGAGAATGCCATCACAGAGTTGCCAGTCAGCAAGACGGGAGTGGAAGGCGGGAGGGATATGGTCGTCAATGGCCTGTAGAGCTTGGAGGACAAGGGGGTCGTCCTTCGAGGATGACTGAATGTGGTGCGCCATGGTGGCGTCGATGAGGTTGACAAAGAGGGATGGAGGGAGCAAGGTGACGCCTGAGTTGTCGTCGTCAGGTGGTGAGAGGTTGGGACGGCGAAAAAGGGCATCTGGTGCACCAAGGAGTTTGCCAGGAACATGGATCATCTTTAGGTCAAAGTCAGTGAGGTCAAGGAGCCAACGTGCCTGGCGTCGGTTAAGTTCCTGGGGTTTGTGGAAGTATGTTAGGTTCTTGTGATCTGTAAAGACCTGTACAGGGAAAGGGGAGCCATGGAGGTAATGTCTCCAGGACTTGAGGGCGCGGATGACGGTGAGAAGTTCACGGTCGTAGATGTCATAGTTGCGTTTGGCTTGAGCAAACGACTGGGAAAGGTAGGAGCAGGGGTGCCAATCGCCGTTGGCATTGGTTTGGAGGTGTTACGGTATTAGACGGGCCTTAGCCCCTAACGGATGCTATGCTATATTTTTCATTTTCTATACTCATTCCCTTTACTTTACAGACATGTGACGCTTCACTTTCACACTTGTCACAGTCGCCCACACAGACAACCTCTTACCTTCTAACCTGTGCCAGACACAGCCCTTATCTCTTATCTATGACATGAGGCTGAGCCTTATCTTATGCTCTTCCATTTCTATGCCTCATGCCTTTCTTATCACACATGCGTTGCACGCATGCTTATGCTTATCTTTTATCTCGATGGATCGCAGATCCATCATGACTCACGATCCATGCCTTAGACACATGTCATGCTTCTCATGACTCCCCATGACCCAGATACATGAGGACGCCTCATGTTGTATGCTTCTAACATGCACAGGCGGCATGTTCACGCTTCTACGCCACATGATCCACACCTTTGCAGCAAGCACGGCTATGCAAGGCTATGATCTTCCATTCCACACAGCCCTATGGCTGTTCTCCTCATGGTGATACGCATGGACACCGCATGTTATAACCATACACGGACTTTATATCTTAGATCCCGTATAAACATGTACATACAGTAGAGTAGTATATAAAGGCCCAGAGCCAGCCAAGGGACCTCAGTTTGTCCTCTTGGTTTTCCCCCTCCAACCTTGGTAAACGGAGAGCCTTGGTGCACGCTCACCAAAATCCCCGTCTTGTTTGAGCAGCCTGTAGCACTTACGATTGGATTAGGTGTCAACACCTTCATTGGTTGTTGGGTTGTTTCACCGCATGTTATGGACATATACAGGTACATATCAGTAGATCTGGTACAAACATATACATACAATAGAGTAGTATATAAAGGCCCAAGAGCCAGCCAGAGGACTTCAATTTGTCCTTTTGGTTTTTCCCCTCCAATCTTGGTAATTGGAGACCCTTGGTTCATTCTTACCAATGTCTTTTGTGAGCAGCCTGTAGCATCTACATTTAGATATCAACACTTTCATTGGTTGTTGGGTTGTTTCATTTCCAGAATTAAGCATAACCCTTGCCTTCACTGCATTTAAGCCTTGGACTCGCCCCATTTCACCTCAGTTGTGTTCTCTGCCTTAGCAGCACACTGAGATGAGCCTATTTACACTACCTATAGTCAATATTCATCTGATGTACTTAGTTGGCCTTGCTGCCACCTTACTTAGGTGAATACAATTGTGTTCTTTGCCTTAGCAGCATATTAAATTGGCCTTGCTGCCACCTTACTTAGTTTGATACATAACATGCTTATCCCTTTGCTTGGACTTGGCAACAACTCTAATTACAATGATTGACATTTACCTTAGCATCAAGGATCAGAAGATCCATTTTTTTTCTGTTCCACTTTATGAAATTCAAAACCTTTCCATCTGCCCATTCAAATGGCTACAATTTGTTGTATTCACCATCTGTGGTGCCCATGGACACCTTTATGCAATGCCTGATGACTCAAAATCAAAACCAATCCTAGTCAACTATGACATCCATATTACTGAATTTGTTAATGGTAGAAATTATGTTTATGAGTCATAAGGTTGGTTGATTTTTCCTGCATGTAAGGTGGTTGTTAATCATGATCATATATTCCAGAGAATTACATATTTATTAACAAATATGGTCTGTCAGATCAAATAATAGCTACTGCACAAATGCCACATTATTATCACTTTAAAGAGGCCATCATTCAATAGGATAAGACCTATGTTGTTACCCAAGACAGAACAACAGTGTGTGATGCAGCACATCTAATTCCAAGATCCAAAGGTGATGAGGTATCATATTTGCCAACTTTTTTGATGATTTTTTAATAATGATGTGCTACTCTAGTATATTAAACAGGTGGTTCAAGCTCGTTCAACCTTATAAACCTATGGCAATGAAGCCACTTTTCAACATAAATGCCATTCAGAATGGGGTCCTCCTAAACAAGGTTTTGCATGCAATGCTTGCCTCTGGAAAAGCTATCTTTCTACAAGTACAAATGTCCTTTTTGTGAGCTAATTTTTAAACTGTTCTTTTGAAGACTTCAAATTTTGCAATGGGACCTGGTGACATTCCAAGATTGGAACATGGTTCTATGCCTGACAGCCACATCACATTATAGACATTTGTGAAGCTGGATGATTTTGATGTTTGACAATCTGTCGATGAATACCAGTCAACCTTTGATCAGAATGGAAAGTGGCCACATGGTGAAATTTGTTTCCAAAAGGATTGTGATGTGGATGCACTTATCAATCAAAAATCATATCCACCTATCATTATCCTCAACTTTGTATATGGTATTGCCACCTACCAACACTGGATGAGTGAGTTTGCTGGCATTGTGATGGATGACTATTACAGAAAATTTTATGAACCCATTCTAAACTTACCTCCTCATAACTCCCCTGCTGAGAACTTAGCACAGCAAGACCCAGATTATGTTCCCAAGGCACAAGGGAAGCAAAAACACACTCAGAGAATAAAACCAACAGCTTTGGCAAAAACAATAAAGAAATTGAAGAGTGGACTAGGCTGGAAAAAAGCCAAAGCAAAGTAGAAGAATGAATTCAAGAGATACATGTTGTACTGCAGGTTCAGGTTGATTGTCGGTAATGTATACCTTTCAATTTGTTCTGATTCCAAACAATGGTAATATTTCTCACTTTCACCATGCCACTGTCAATATCATGTTGTGAAATACCAACAGGCCTGTTGTACTAAACAGCATGGCACTCCTATCGATGTCTTGTGACACTCAAGTTTCAGAAACACTATTTTCTAAAAGGTGCAGAGACAACAACCAAGGGAGCAGTGAGGGAGAGATACTCACTGATAGGGCTGAGATGCATCCAGAAAACTTAGTGGTCTTCTCAGATAAAGAGTGAAAAAGATATGAACTTGGTTAAAGGAAAGAAAGACAATACATGAGCTTCTTATATACTAAGGGAATATTGTTTGTATCTATGTATTGTCTGAGTTTAAATAAGATGAGAGCTAAATGCCATTGGTGCCCCATGTTGGATTGAATCACTCGTACCCTACTTACATAATCCGATACTTAACCAGTAGTACTGCTGTACTATAGTTTTCCTCTGTCCACTATTATGAATAACCTGTCGCTGCCCCTCTATGGCTGATCACCTATTGACAGCTCTGGCACCTGACTTTTCAACATAGCAAACCAAGCCTCATGCTATTGGGGTCTTACAAATCGATAGCTGCATGACAGGCTGTGCAAGCATGCTGTTGACCAATGGGCTGTGTCACAGGCACTGTGTCCTCTTTTGCTGACTGACAGGCCATGTCACAGATCATTCCCTGTCTCTGGGCTGAAGCGCTGACCAATGGGCCATGTCGTGCACAGCATATATCCACTCTCTGTGTCTTGGTGCATAAGCACATACATCCAACCCACATACATCCACATTTTTCACGCGTCTGTTCTCTCCCTCCATTGTTCCTTATTGCTCGCCACTCATTCCATCACTCTCATGCTGTCATTGCCTAGAAGGATCACATCTGACCCAAAAATCGCCATTCCGCAGTCAATGTATTCACTAACCTCCATCACTGCCTGCACACCACCTCTCAAACTTCATGAAGACAGCTGTGTCACGCGCCACCATCACACATTCCACTATCCCATCTCTCTTTCCACCTCATTGTCCCCTGCGTCTGTTTTCACACACACGCTACTCATCTGTTTTGTTGCCTTTGGTTCTGTTATTTCGTCTGGTCTGGATGGCAACTACCCATCATTGCACTTGTTCTTGCTCATCTGTCACATTCATGGCCCATCTGCTCAACTTCAGGAGACCAAACTCGCTTGCTGTTGGTTACCAATGAAGAAATTGACATCGCATGGTGTGTTGTTGGACATTGTATCATCTTTTGGACATTTTTGCTTTTGAGGAGGGTGCACATGCATTATTTCTTTTCATTATTCTTTTATTTTTGTTGTCTGGACTTGGACTTGCTTATGACTCTGGGGGTGCATTTAATTCTACTGTTTCGTTTATTTCGTTCACTTGGACTCTCTTGCGATTCAGGGGGTGTGTTGGATTGAATTGCTTGTACCCTACTTACATAATCCAATACTTAACCAGTAGTACCACTGTATCATAGTTTTCCTCTGTCCGCTATCACAAATAACCCATCACCACCCCTCTATGGCTGATCACCCATCGACAGCTCTGGTGCCCGACTTTTCAACACCCCATCACATCATCAATCCACAGGCATAGCCTTGTATTTGAAATAAGTGGAGCACTAGCTCCACCACTCCACAGTATGAGTCATATGGACTCATATGGAACATTCTAATAAGGTGTGACATCAGCAAGATGACACATGAATATAAGTAGAGAGAGTCTAGAATGTCAGAGATAGCTAATGTCTAAAAGGGTTATTATAATATAACCAAATGAATCATGTGAAGCAAAATCAGGAAATGCTAAGTGTAAAACATCAGATTTCCAGCATCTGGTTCTGTCCTTTGCAATACCACTCTACTCACCCATTGAAGCCACTGTTTGTTTCTCTGGCAGTTAAACTTCCCCTGTGCATAGATCATCCAATCCCTCACATTTGCCACAATCCTTTTTGTGTTCTCATCCCTGATCAGCACTCCACTCTTGGTATACTAGACATTCATACTCGAGGAAAAACACAGGTTTGACAAGATGTCGCCGGGGCTGTTTGTCACTGACCTGCTCAAGAGCTGGTTACGTGCGTGCATCATTGGTGGACCGTTCCTCGTCGTACTTCTCTACGTATTCCAGTGGGCAGGGGTCCGTTTCGTTCCCTGGCTCATAGTGTTCTTGTGTATGTTTTTTGACCTCGTACGTCGTTGTGCTGACACTTTATTCGCACAGGCTCGCGTTTCAGATCATCATGGTCGCACTGTACGGTCTGTACCCAACCGTCATTCAGCCGCTCTTCAACAAGCTTTCCCCGTTGCCTGCAGGCGAATTGCGCTCGAGGACCGAGGCCTGACGCGCAAACTCAAGTTCCCGCTCAAATACGTGCACGCAATTGGCGGCTCGAAACGTAGTTCGTACAGCAACGCCTACTTTTTCGGTCTCCCATGGGTACGTCTCCCCCTGCATCGCAATTCATCGCTCACTCTCCCCCAGAGCAAACACATCGTCATCTTTAACGCGCTTATCAAGGAGAGTAAGTCCACATCTTCGGCATCCTCGCACTCTTTCATGCACGCGTGCTCAACAGGGTTGATAGAGATGATCTTGACGTCGATGGAAGCCTTTATCGGTATCGCGCTCAATTTCGTCCGTGCCAATTCGAATGGGAAGGAGACCGGTTTGCATGCGAGCTCCAGGATCGGCTGGATGCCCAGGAGATGCATACATGGGCGACCGACTCGGACGCGCGCTCATCATGCTGCATGTCAAGAACTCGTCGCGGTCTGGGTCGACTGGCTGTACGTATTCTTTTTCGTGGCTGCATTTCCGTGCTGACGCGCTGACCACAGGTACTCGGCGTACCACCACTCGCATCCGACACTCATGGAGCGACTCGAAGCGC
>JBBPTZ010001083.1:0-12022 GCA_038094315.1 Phylloporus cf. tubipes
GCGGGATGATCAGGCTGGATGGCTGATACAAGTTGCAATCCCGGTACGTAGCGCGAATCGGATCCTTGACGAACTATATTACAAGCCCCATAAGTTTTTAATGTACAGTACGTGCTTCACGCTCTCTTTCGTTCCTAGGTACACCTCACGGTGCCCTCGGAATCATTTCCCTGAGGGCCGCAACGCGGCAATCAATCGGTAACAGCGGGATGCCGACAGTATGCATGGCAATGGACAGCGGGCGCCTCCTATTACTTTTCATTTTTAGATTTGGTCCCTGGTGCGGGGATAAAAATGAGGAGAGAGGGAGCGGAGTGTTCCTTCTCTCCATTCTCAACATGACATTTGCATTCGAGTCGTTCGGGTCGCAGGCGCGTGAGGACGAGGTTGTACCGAGTCAAGCAGAGGTAACGTCTTCGTTCTATAGTCAACGTGACGCGCCCTACGCTGGATGCGGGGTCCAAACTGACGGTCTGGCACGTGGTGCAGATCGAGCGCGAGGTTGAAAAACTCGCAGAGGATTCGGCAAGAGATGTGCAGAGACAGTTGGCGCAGCAACGGTCGGCCGCGCGGGAGGCGCAGGCGGAAGAGGTATGTGTATTCACGGTTCGACTTGACTTTTGGGGGTGACGATGAGGGTTTCGCACGCGCTCACGAATCATGTTCCTTTGCATTGGTTTTGTATTTGGTTTTTGGCATGGGATGGGACATGTATAGAGGGTGAAAAATGTGGTAGAAGGCGTGGAGGAACGGATTGAGCCGGCATGGAAAGCTGCGGAGCGGGTAAGTAATTGCACTGCTTGGTTCCTGCGCTGCGCTCATACCAACTACTGCGCGAGTAGGAAGTAGTAACGGTCATCGAGGACGCCGAAGCGGACGTCAAGGGTGTCAGGAGGCACATCGAAAGCGTGCCAAGGGTGTCGAGGTAAGCAACTCCGATCTCATTCGGTTGCCAGACCACTTGAGAACCTGTTGTCAAAGGGCAAGTTTGAACGGAAGCAGAGGGGCGGATTAAGAAAGCCGACGAGGATGACGCACACGACACGGGATATATAAGTTGGTACGAATGCGCCTCAGCCAGTGTCAGGGCAGTGCTTATCTCCCTCGTGGCCGCTCTTACTACCCGGAATTCATCATTGACGGCTTGAATGCCGTATCGGTTATCGTCGGCGAGACGTTTGCTGTTCCGCTAATTGGCAGGCGTCCGGTGGGGCTGGGTCGGTCCCTCTTGCTCATTGTATACTCCGCCGAATAACGAACGATTGAGCCTTGAAGCAACGCATTCAGCCATCGACTATCAGAACCGATGGGATCACTTGTTGTAATGCCGACTATCGCCGGGCGCAGCAAAGCGTAGGACTCGAACATTGATCTTGAACGACCGCAAACGCGTTGCTCCTTTCCACTTTGGCCCATTGGGGACGGAGATTGTGTCGGGCACTGTAAGTCTGAAACAAACAATTTTGACGGCGGTTTTGTGCGGTCTCCTCGGACCAACTTCTTGATGGCCGCAGAGAAAACCATATCAGGAGAATTGATGGTTTCACCTGTAGGATAGAGGGTAATTTACAGTAGACTCAGATATTACCCATACCACTCGGAGCTTCCTGGAGGCAAACCTGTCAACGACGGGACAAAGGGGAAGTGAGATGGATGAGGACCTGTGCTACAAACCTGACCACTATGTCTGGTTGAAATTTGCCGTAGCTCGCCCGCCGGAAGCTTTCCGGAGGTATGGGTTATGATAGAGCCTGCTAACGAGGCTAGGCTCATTTTTGAGGTGACAGATGTCGAAATCCCGGATTTTCAGTACTTTTCCAGTGGGAACCTGTGTCTCGGTTCCGTATAATGTCGTGCCACGATCGTGTACCGGCATCGTCGGTCTCTAGTATGTTCTCCTCGTCTATACCGCGCTATGGCTGCCAGTCTCAACCTTCAACGTGCTATTGTCTGGTCAAAGCACAAAAATCAAAACATCACGAACGCAGCAATCCGATGTCGCAATGTTATGTAACATGGCAGATATCGGTAATCACGAAACCACAGCCTTCACATCTGCGGTCATCCTCGGTGTGCTTGCGATTAAACCCTCCATCTGTCAAAGAATATTTTCACGTAACAATCTTGGCGCGGGGTCAGTTGGCTTCTGGCTTTAGCTAGTGTCTCACTATAAAGGCAGGAGGAAAACCTCGACAACGACCGTAACTTGTTGAACAACAATGACATATTCACAAAGTTTTCCCGGAGAATGCCGCTGATTCACGGTGCAGCCTCGCTGGGATTGAGCTGGTCTTTGTCTGCCGTACAGGAAAACGGTTCCCATCGGATTGCCACTTTCTTGGAGGGGATCGCCTCACTTGTGAGTGGCCGACCAATCAGGATTCTCACTGGAAGCGTTACGTGACAGTACGTCTGGCAGCCGATGACTGCTGACGCGAAGGACATAGCTTTGGCAGGCGAGGTCGGAGCCTATGTAATATCGAAGCAGTCCATCAACCCAGGCTCCGGCGTCCAATCCCCATCGACGGTTTCTGCGCACAAACACGAAGTGATGAGGAACTTGATGACGTCGACTAGGGATTTGTGTTTGCTTCCAATCATTCCTAGGCACGAAACAGTGCACTGGGAGGCTCTGAGGTAGAGCACGCTCTTATATGCAAAGGTCCCACGCCTTTCCCCTTCCTTTTCGTCTCGCAACGGCTTCGTCCATCAGGCTACCTTCCCGCCTTTTTAATCTCATGGCGCTTGGTAGCACCACTCCCACCTGGCAGCCAGCCTATGCTATCGGTACACAACGAGCACATCAACCACTCGTTACCCCCGAGCACGTGAAAGGACACATCTACCTACTCAGAGCGTTCCATAACCTCAGGATCACCGTCGAGGACCGCAAAGACCACCGCATACCCGGGTACGCGACCAGCATGAACAGTGGCGCACGTTGGCGTTGGTTCGTGCACCTTGCTGTCGAAAGGTGCGTCCCCTCCCTCCTATCTGCTATGTACTGATTCGAATGCGACTTAGGTTTGAACGATGGGTCAAGTCGCTGGAATTCAGTACAGTCGAAGAGTTCGCCGCGGTGCATATTCCACCCGTGGACGTTTGGATGGTTTGGCATGCCTATTTACTCAGCCCATGGTAATCGTTTACTACGCTCCTGATTGTT
Organism: Phylloporus cf. tubipes; assembly: GCA_038094315.1. Lineage (NCBI taxonomy): Eukaryota > Fungi > Basidiomycota > Agaricomycetes > Boletales > Boletaceae > Phylloporus > Phylloporus cf. tubipes. Next base: position 3,167 of record JBBPTZ010001083.1, read on the forward strand.
GACGCATGGACTTAGCTGGGAGTGTTGCAGCTGGTATGCCGAAGACTGCGAACGCCTCGCAGTATTGCATCGACTGCGATTGCTCGACGTGTTCGTCGTCGGCTCGGTGGGCCTGCATCTTCTTGTTTGATCTATAGCCGAGGCTAAGCGGTTTGGTGACAGATCAATATTGGCACGATCATGAAACAGAATCCGAGCAATGCAAGAGTCGAAGCCTGGTGTAAACGAACAGGGATGCCGTTCGACCCGTTTGAGGCGATGACAGTCACGGAAGGCAAGTTTAAGGAATTGGAATGTCCGCGATGTCGAACCATGGCATACGTTCGTGAGTGCCGATCGCCCGTCGGAAGCCGCGTACGTCAAGGTTGAGTGCTCTTCTGGTAGCGTTCGTCACTACCAGTGGCACTGGGTTTTCCCAGGGAGATTTCTCAGTCGTCTGTCCACTTCCTGGCTGTGAGCTCAGGATCACGCACGATAATCTCGCAGTTGCAAAGTTCGTACGGGATTTGTCGGAAGGGGACGAAAAAAGAGAACACTTTGTTGCGTAAGTTCTGACTCGGATATCTGCATAGCATTCTTGATGGGGTTCTACGGTGAACAGTGGCAGTCTCTTCTCTCCATCGGGCAACTGGGATCCTCGACATGCAAAGGTCGTCAAGAACCAGTTGATGCGATCTGCTCACTTTGCTGGGCTGTGCTCCATGACAGTGAACGAACGGCTCATCAAACTCGATAAGGTCAAGGAGGTCAAAGAAGGCATTGGTTACTCACTGGAGCGCCTCAAAGAGGCTATAACGATTTCTTTAAGGAATTGCCCCACAGGATCGTGAGTACCCCTCACGGCCAATTCCAACACAGACAAACTGGACATGGTGTCAGAGTGGCGAGAATATTGAGCGCATATACCGATGGCAGCCCATTTTCCATTAATCTTGTCGACGCTGTAAGTTGCCTTGACTTGTGGTTTCACTGGCATTGACGACTGCATCAGGTACTTCATCAATGCCACTTTACTGCACAGATGTATGAGTTAGGCTGGTTGAATTCAGGCGTCTTTTCCGAGGCAGACAAACGCGGGATTCTGGAGCACTCAGTGACGCGATATCATGCGTACGTGTCTATCGCTTCAACTTGCATATCGTAATCAATTAACTTCCATAGTTTTCTAGACTTGGTGACTGCGTACCCGAATACCACGCTTGTACCCACGTTGGACATCGACCTAGTGTGGCATACGCACCAGCTCATGGCAAGTCGGTATAATGCCGACTGTGAAATATACGTCGGCCACCATGTAGATCAGTGCGCAGTTGACTTTTTGGGATGCCTTGAAAACTGCTTACACTTACCCCCAGCGAAGTGTGTGTTACGCAAAGTTGCCTCTCTTCTGCATTCAATGACACCTGTCGTGCATGGCAGGTACGAGGGACACCGAGTCCGTTTCTAGAGCGCATCTCAAATCCTTTTACGTTTCCACAGGTGCACTTCCGAGCCTCGTACGCGCAATGCGGATGTTCCATCTCAGACGATTGTTGTGTGCAAAGGTGCATACGGTTCGTCCGATTTTACCTCTGTGGGCGCTCGCGACTCCAGGTACACCTTCACCCGGAGCACCTCCCAGCAACGCACCCTAGCGCACATAATGCCTCGATCTCACAAATGGAGTGCGCCGGTGCTTTGAATTGGGGGTGCCACAACGGTAAGCGCAAGGAGAAGCGACCGGAAATGGGCAATTCTGAGAGGTTGGGTAAGATTGACCCCGCGGTGCAGCTCGACCCGGGGCCAAATTGGTCATTTTCGAAGAATTCGCCATCCATGCCGGTGTATTTTGAAAGGGAATCGTTTAGGCTTTCTGGACTGTCCCCTTTACAGTAAGCCTAGATCGGATCGTTGGAGACGTAGTTGGGACGCTTTCGGATTGCTATGTAGGGATGAACTCCGCAATTTCGTTTTCATGGACGCCTCACAGCTTGTCGTCGGATTGTACGGTTTTGCAGCTTGAATCCAACTATTTGTTGCCTGTATATATATATCTTATATTCTATGCTTGATTTTCGATCCGCTTTCGTCACTTTAAAGCATTGTGAGACGTGGTACGCGGGATCGCATCTACTCGATGAAGTTTAGCTGCGGATTTTTCCATGTCAAAAGAGACTAAACCAAACCCATGCACCGGGAACCACCGAATGACCACGATCATGACCAGTGACAGACCAGTGCAGGGTCCTACGCCGAGCTTCTGGGAAGGCTATTCAGCAGGCTACAACGATGGACGACCAAACCACCTCCGACCAACCCCGGTCGGCCAAAGCGGGCGACGTGATCGTGACATTCACCAAGCCGGATACCAGATGCTTGTCAGCATCATACAACCTTTCGTCGGAACAATCTGCATTCTTCAAGACGCAGACAGGAATCGAAGACGACGAAGCGCTCAAGGAACATATTGTGGAAGTGCAGGCGAGAGCATACAAGGTGAGCATATCCTGCCTCACTGCACGAAGTAAACTGAACGCTCAGCGGGTAGGTTTTCCCGTACCAGTGTATTAGCTCTCTGTCGTTTCTCCAGTAAGGGATCGAACCTGTGGTCGTTGGTATGCTAAAGTCCACAAGATTTGCAATCGTGGCTCTATCGGTGTATGAGAAAATTCTCAAGCTGGGTCGAGAACGCCCGGATGCTATCTTGCTAGATGTTGGTGCCTGTTGTGAGTAGTGTGTGGATAGCCCTTACAGTGCCAGTGAACTCACGATGTTGTTCCCCTAAAGTCGGTGTAGATGGGAGAAAAGCAGTAGCTGATGGTTTCCCGCTCGGGAATATCATAAACTTTGATCTTCAGAGAGGTATGCGCTGTTTATGCACCATGTGAACAACGAGGGAATGACCTTGCTCAGAATTCCACGACCTGGGTCACGACCTTTTCAAGACAACTCCTGCTTCGTACCCAGTGAAGTTTATCGCAGGAGATGTGCTGGATACGAACATGCTGAAAATTGTGCCCGCATTTGAAGAAACTCCGTCGACGGAGATGCCAGACCTTTCTACGTTGACTTCGTTGAATTCGCTCGCAGGACGCTGTGCCGTGATCCACGCGTCGAGGTTCTTCCACATGTTCTCAGAGGAGAACCAAAGATACCTGGCGCGAGCACTCGCAGGCTTGTTGTCTCCGCATCCTGGCTCCATCATATGCGGGCAACACGTCGGTGAGCAGGAAAAAAAGATGGTGTACCAAGAAAATGCAGGAAGAATAGCGAGCATGTTTTGTCACTCACCCCAATCTTGGACCCGTCTTTGGGATGGCGAGGTTTTCGCCAAAGGAAAAGTCAAGGTCGATGCAGAGCTCGTATTGGTAGATGCTGGAGAAGGGATGAAATATTGGCTGATGCGGTGGTCGGTGGTGAGGCTGTAAATGTGCAGCCCGTGAGGCAGCAGGACTAGTAGTGGACGGTAATTTGTGGTGAATATAAGTTCATGTAGGATGTTCCGCTTCTGAGCAAGTGCAAACTTGAATCCATTAATTGGAAAGGCCTTCGTCCCGGGAACGCTCTGAGTATGGCCGCTACCAGTGCCAGCATATAGAGAGGATCACGGTGGCAGAGAACAAAGCAGATCTCGAGCTGGCAACTCGAGAGCTCGCACGTGCGTAGCTTGACATTACAACGTGACTTCGCGACACTTAATCATGCGTGCTGCCAGTCAGTGGCACGTTCGAATTCGTCGTGACAATGCAACAACATCCACAACTACAACTTACCGCCAAGATGTCAGGTGGGCCGGGGCAACGTTGACGTTATGAGTGCGTGTACGCGTAAACGTTGGTATCCCCGAGCGTGTTTTGGTGTTGACGCAAACTGTTGGCCACAGTGCGACACGAGAACGATACGAAAAGGTAAGCCACATCCGATTGGCGGGAGGTCGCTTGATCCTCAGTACGGCAGTGTCTATTTATATATCCCTTTTCCAAAGAAAATGTTCGAGTGGTGGGTGCCGAGCTTCCGGTCCGAAACCTCTTCCCCGTCTTGCGGACTTTTTACCGTATTCTGGTGATAAAAACGGCGCATCGACACTTCTTCTAACCCAAGCTTCATTCTGTCAGGATGCCCAACATCCTCACTCGAATGGCGGCGTTACTCGCAGCCAGGGCTTCGTTCGACGCAACCGCGCCGTCGCTTGGATTGCCACAAGAGTTGCAGCAGTCGTGGGCACAATATTCACCCTGGTTTCCCGCGGCGACGTACGTGCCGCCACCGTCAGGGTGTCAAGTCGTTCAGGTATGTACGTTGACAGGACGTACTTGTGGATGTGTCTTAATGGATATCACGCTCTTTATTTCAGGTCAATCTGGTAAGGCACCCATCGATCCCTTTCTCGGATGACTGACTAACGAGCTAGAAAACAGTTACAACGCCATGGCGCCCGATACCCCACTACGAATACGGGCAAGGCCATGCAGAAGAGCCTGGCAAAGCTAAAGGGGGCAACGGAGTTCAACGACCCCAAGCTTGCATTTGTCAAAGACTACGAGTACACGCTTGGGACCAAGGACCTTGTCCCGTTCGGGGCGGCACAGTACGTTTGACTTTCATTCCTGTCGTTTCTATGCTGTGTTTGCATTCCATGTTCACTTTCTCCCTTTGGCCATGACAGATCGTTCGACGCGGGCCAAGAACATTTCGTGCGATATGCCGATATCGTAAACTGCGAGATGCTTCCGTTCGTCCGGGCCACAGGCAGTGACCGCGTGATTAAATCGGCATGGAACTGGACTGCTGGTAAGAGTGTGGCAGTGTCTGGTCGGAGGAGCGCTGTCTCAAATGCTGGTACACAGGTTTTGCGTACGCGAGCGAGCAACAATACGTGCCCGACGTATCTGTGATCATCTCCGAGGCTGACTCGGTTAGTCCTGCACGAGCAGTTCTTTGTAGTCTATCTTACTCTGCGATAGGCGAACAACACGCTGGATGCTGGCGGCTGCCCTGCAGCTGGCTTGTCTAGCAACGCGACTAGCGAATGGGTGAACGTGTTCGCACCTGCGATTGCGGAGCGCATCAACGCCGCAGCGCCGGGTGCGAACCTGAGCAGCAATGATATCGTATATTTGATGGGACTCTGCCCGTTCAATACGGTCGTCGACGAGGCACCTAGCCCATGGTGCGATGTGTTTACGTGCGAAGAGTGGGCTTCGTACGAGTATTACGGCGATCTCAACTTTTACTACGGAACCGGGTGAGTGCTTGCCAGTTTCCTGGTCATGCAGTCTCCCGGTTTTTCTTCTGCTGACATGGTGCACCCCCAAAGATACGGACAGCAGCTCGGCCCCGTCCAGGGCGTTGGGTACATCAACGAATTGCTTGCCCGGCTGACCGGCCAGCCCGTCCAAGACGAGACACAAACCAACCACACGCTCGACGATTCCCCCGTCACCTTTCCCCTTGACCGCACGTTTTACGCCGACTTTACGCACGATACAGAGATGACCGCCATCTTCAGCGCCATGGGGCTGTTCGAGCAGGACGACGACCTCGATCCCGAACAGCCAAACGAGGACCGCACGTGGATCGTTTCGCGAATGGTGCCGTTCTCGGGGCGGATGATCACGGAGAAGCTGGCGTGCGGTGGGAGTGGGATGGACTCGGAGGGGCAAGGCGAGTACGTGCGGGTGTTGGTCAACGATGCGGTACAGCCGCTCGCGTTTTGCGGTGGGGACGAGGATGGGCTCTGTGGGCTCGAGGAATTCGTGTGGAGTCAGCAGTATGCGCGGGACAATGGTGGAGGGGACTGGGCTCTGTGTTTTGCGGGGGATGCGTGAGGTGTGTTAGTCGAGAGCGGACGACCGGCCCGTCGTGGATAGAGCCGTTTTCTCTTGATAGACAATGCTGGTGTTAGACATGACACGTACACATCTCTGAATCCCACATTTTTTACGGTAAGTCACCGCGGAGAAACATGATTGGGAAATTACAGTAGTGCGCTGGCATGTTGTGTCAACTGATGCGATACAACAGCTCACGATTTTGTGTTCCTGGCTTCGTTATCGCGTTCGCTATCGTATGTATATGGTCAACCATAATCAATGATTAGATCCACAAAGCTACTGTCAATCAAAAAATCGTTAAGTTGATGGTCAGTACATAGCCAGATGAATTATAGCGTGAGGAGTGACGACGGGAATGGGGAGGGGGGGTGTGTGCCGATGCAAGTAGATGATACATGCACAAGAGGGGAAAAAAAGTGTTGCGTCCATTATCGCTACAAGATGAACCAAAGAAAGTCGACCGAAAGAAGAAAAAACATGAGTTCCGTACAGATATAGAGGTCAGATTCACCGCTCTGGCAGCATCATCAATTCTGTGCTCGTTTTGTCCGGTGACCCTGGGTCGGAAGGGAGGGGAGCCCCATCGGGGTCGAACTCGACTTCTACTGGAGGGCGCGAACTCTGTTCGAGTTCGTTGCGGTCCTCGTCAGTCATGGGGAGTGGTGATGCAGAGGCAAGTCGGTCGAGAAGGTTCATGTCAAAGGCGTTATCGACAGCATAAAAATTCTCCTCTCGTGAGGAAGATGATGATGAGATATGTGGTGTTGGTGACTGCGCTGCGTGGGTGACGTTGGAGGCAAAGAAGGTGTATATGTAAGAAGGCGATGCACTCGAGGTCGTGACTGGCGCGCGACCGTGCCAGTATCTCGGTCCCTGAGGGCATACTGGCACATGCGAGGCATGATGAGGGGAAAACAGACCGTCTGCGGCAGTTTGGCAGGGTTTATAGCGGGTGCCCAATGTGTTACCGCTGTCTAGATGTAAGCGCCGATCCGATAAAAGTGACAATGGATGTACTTGCCATATTGAACAGCCCACGCCTTCTCGAACACATCCACAGGCACTGCGAATCATCCTGACGACCGTGCGGCGCTCAAAATATGATACGTCCATCGGCACGACAGCAGAAGTCGCTTCATCCTTCCCAACCCATACGCTGGACCCCTCCCGGCGTGAGGCGCGCAGGTGAATCACGGCGCCACACCCATTTGTCTTTCGCAAAGGCTCGTCGCGCAGACGTTGACCGCTCCCCGATGACGTCGGGGGATAAGATGGTAGTGGTGACTGCGCGTAAGCCGACGCTCGTTGAATGTATGGCAAAGGTTCCTCCTTGCCACAATACAGCGTGTATCCGTATGTCTCTGGGCCAGGCACGACGGCTCTGGCCAGTGGACGAGGGGAAGATGGGTCATAACCCTGTTCCCAAGTCTGGGTCGATTCGTCGTCGTCGCTGGGAGGCTCGATCCACGAGGGAGTTCTGGCGACGACGACAGTCGGAGGTGTCGCTCGACCGCTTTCATTGCGCTGGGCGCTCAAAATGTTGTGATCAAGCCGCATTGCACCTCTTCTCCGCAGCCTGGAAGTTTCGCCTGTGCGTATGAGATCCGAGAGGACAATGGAGTCATCTACGTCTGTGGGTTCTATTGGGTCTGGATATAGCGGTTGAAGTGGTGGAGAATGGCTTCTATATCGCATGGGCATGATGAAGTGATGGTCGTCTGGTGCAAACTGTCCGCTCCAGACGTAAAGCGCTCCAGTAGATTAGGTAAGAAACGATTATGTCATTGTACTACCATCCAGCTAATTCTGACGGAGAAGGTTCGTCGTCGTACGCAGCCGCATGCTATCCAACGACTTTTCCAGCAGTCAGCGGGTACTCCACTTAACCCTTGCACTTTCCCACCGCAAATGTTATCGCACCACATCATCGCACGAATGATCGTCGATCGAGTCACAGTGGCTCTTAGGAGGTCACTACCACTAGTCAGCAAATATTGAGTTAGGAGCCGCAATCGAACTTTGCGTATAAAGGGGCCTATCAAAGGTTCGTTCCTCCTTCGATGAGGACCATCAGCATGTCGACGACATCCGCCCCGAAGAATGCCCATGCCACAACCTCCCAGATTGTGACGCTGCCTCCTCTTCCCGAACTCTTTGACCCCAATTTCCTTGATATCCTTGTCCCAGCTACCCAAGCTACTCGCCGACAGCTCAAGGCAGCGCCTGTAGAAACGCCTTCCAACACCATGATGGACGCTCTCTGGTCCACTTCCCACCAGAAGCTCACGACCAACCTCGCTCCCGCGTTCAGCTCTACACTTTCCTCCACCCTCGACGCATATTTGTATCTCCGAACTGGAGCCCCGGGGAGGAATGTCGATCGTTATCTTGAGAGTGCATGGGAGGAAGACCCAGACATGGCCCTTCGCATCATCTGGCACACGAGGAGTATTCACGACGGAAAAGGAGAGAAGGAAATTTTCTATCGGTGTGTTTCCGTACGCTCCTACTCCCGGAAGTAAGGTGCTAACATACCCTGCCAGAGCATTTGGATGGCTATTCGAAAATCATCCGCGGACCGCAATCACAAACCTCCGCTACTTGGTAGATCCCGTGTGTAAGAGTTCCAGGAAGGACACGAAGAAGAATAAAGGTGTATCACATGGATATTGGAAGGACTTGCTCAACATCTTGGCCCTGGCCACCTTGGACGAATTGAAGCCAGAAGGATACCTTAATCCACGCTCCAATTTCCTGCACAACTACTGCGATGGAAAGTCACGGCCTGCTTTCAAGAACAACCAGGAACAAGAGGAATGGTCGCACGCCCAGCGTGTCAAGCGGTTCCACTGCGCACATGATCGTCTCGCACAGAAGCTTCTTGACAAGCGTTATCGTGCGCTCTATATTGCGGTCGCCAGGTTGTTTGCGGATCAGCTGGCAAAAGAATTTGAGGTCATGAACAATATCGCCATGTTGCCTGACAATGCGGATAGGAAGAGTCGGATGGCACTCGTGTATACCCTTACTCTCGTTTCCAAGT
>JBBPTZ010001084.1:0-11997 GCA_038094315.1 Phylloporus cf. tubipes
CATGTTAGAAGCATAGAACATGAGGGATACTCATGTATCTGGGTCATGGGGAGTCATGAGAAGCATGACATGCATCTAAGGCATGGATCGTGAGTCATGATGGATCGCAGATCCGTGGAGATAAAGCAATAAGCATAAACATGCATGCAATGCATGTGCGATAAGAAAGGCATGGGGCATAAGAAGTGGAAGCGCATAGATAAGGCGCAGCCTCATGTCATGGATAAGAGATAAGGGCTGTGTCTGACACAGGTTAGAAGATAAGAGGTTGTCCGTGTGTGCGACCGTGACAAGTGTGAATGTGAAGCATCACGTGTCTGTAAAGTAAAATGAGTAAAAAAAGGAAAAATATAGCATATATAGCATAGTGTCTGTTAGGGGCTAAGGCTTGTCTGATACCGTAACAACCACCTCTTTTGGTCCCCACCTCATTCTCGAGTCAAGCCTACACTTCTCGACCTCCATATTCTAGTCAGGCCTACACCTCTAGGATATCATTCTCGCCCCCAGGTCTATGCTTACCCTTACCCAGGTCAAGTGTAATAGCTGACAAGATAGAGCAAACAATCAAAGAAATGAAAAATAATTTATTAAAGGCATAGGAATGGATGAATATGAAAGCCAATTGACACTGTTCTGCCTCACCTGAATATGCTATTGGCAACCATATGTGGCTGTCCATAGTAAACCTTAATTAAACAGAGCTTCTAGAAAGTTTACTAAGAAATGGATCAGCCTGTATCAGATTACAGAATTGATGGAATCCAATGCTGTCAAATTGAGATTACCACAATTAATGCAGATCCATCCAACCATAAATGTTTCATGAATAAAACCTTATCAGAAATTCCTGGAAGGCCAAGAGCCTTGCCTGCCAGGCCCACTTCACATCACCAAAGAACAGGAGAGTGAATAAAAGGTTAACTACATCATTGATTCTTGCTTGTGAGAACAATGCCTTAAATATCTCATTTACTAAAACAGCTATGACAATTCAAAATGCACATAAGAGCCTAAGAAAAATTTGGCTAATGCATCAAAAGCACTATGTGACTTCCACCATATCCACCTGAGTGCACCTCATGTCCTTTTTATAGATGCCTCCCCTTTCCAATTCCTCTTTGTACCTTACAACAACATTATGGAGCTTACACAACCAAGCCAGGTCTCTTTTAATCACTTGAAATGTAATTCATAGAAAGGGGATAGTGTTACAATTGCTCCATATAACTTAATATTTTCCATGACTTATCTATTCCCTTTTCTTTATCTTTTATTTTCAGACTTTCAGCCATGTCCAAACAGGAAGAGCCCCTATCCTTAAACTATAACATTGTACAGTGACTCCAAAAACTGTTCCAATGTTTGACAATAATTCAGTGTGTGAAATGTCCTGCAACAGGGTGTGGGAATTTCGCTTATGTTATGTGAGAACAATTAAAGTACATACTCTTGGCTACTAAATCAGTCCCTGGGTTATGTGATTTGGCTCAGATGCGGTTGAGATATGACCATTTTAAAACAGTCATGTCATTGGAACACTTTTTGGACTTTTGATATAGCTAGGGTATTTGGGATATATTAGTACTTGGTATAGCCTCCTTTTGCCTTAAGCACTGCCTCAAATCTTTTAGGCATGCTTTCAATCAACTTTCTGCACTCCTCCACTGGTATCTCCTTCCATACCCTTTAACTCTCTCCCATAACTCCAAAATCCCATTAGGGGGATTTTCAAACTCTGCTAGCCTTCTCTTGAGGTGACCCCAAAGATGTTCAATGGGGTTTAGGTCAGGAGATTGTGCAGGCCACACCATGGTATCAAAATCCTACTCCTCTAGCCACTCCTTCATCTTTTTACAAGTATGCTTGGGGTTATTGTCCTGCTAAAAGATGATGTTAGGAGGATTAAGACCATAATACTGCAGGGTATTCAGCAGTTCATCCTTCAAAATTTGAAGGTAAAGGTCACCATCCATCCTACCATCAATCTTTGCAGCATATCCAATTCCCTGCCAAGTCATACATCTCCATATTATTACTAAACCTCCTCCAAATTTGACTGTCCCCTGTACCAGCCTATTACTGAGCCCCTCACCTGGCCTTTTCCATATCCATTTGTGCCCATCTGACCCTAGATGATTGATTTTGGTCTTATCAGACCATACAACCCTCTTCCAACCCTCCACAGTCCAATCTTTATGAGCCATGGCAAAGTCCAAGCAAGCTTTGCAATGTTTGGCAGATAATAGAGGGCATTTAGACTTGACAACAGCCTTCATACCAGATTTTTTCAAGTGGTTACAAATGGTATTAGGGTGGAGAGGCTGGTTGATGATATTGGAGAGGGTTTTGGTCACCTGGACAGCATTCTCTGCCTTTTGAGATGAAATAAGATGGACTGCATGGCGAATATTGGCAGGAGAAAGCTTGATTGGGCAACCTCCAGCAGATTTCTGGAGCTCAGAACACTCTTTGGAGCGAAGCCTGGATATGGTGGCAATGCCAATACCAGTGCTAGATGCAATGGAGCAAATGGAGTGTCCAGCATCAAGCTGAGAGAGAATGGTAGTCTTTTGAATAGCACTAAAAGACTGCATGATGGTAAAGATAGAGAATAAAGAGGTGTGGGAATAAATTTAAACTTAGACATAATGTAGACATGTGTATATTTGTTTGTAATACAAAACAATAACAAATAACCACTTATATCACCAGAATTTTATACTTCATTTCAAAAGTCCAAAAACTGTTCCAATAACATGACTGTCTTAAAATGGTCATATCTCAACCGCATCTGAGCCAAATCACATAACCCAGGGACTGATTTAGTAGCCAAGAGTATGTACTTTAATTGTTCTCACATAACATAAGCGAAATTCCCACACCCTGTTGCAGGACATTTCACACATTGAATTATTGTCAAACATTGGAACAGTTTTTGGAGTCACTGTATATCCAGACTCTACCCAGTATCCATTTCTTGGCAAGCAGCCTGCCTTTTATAAATATATAACTTCCTTTATAGTAATATGCTAGGTACACTCCTTGCCCAGGGCTATACCCACCTTTTTATGATAACTGTTAAACTCTGATCCTCCTGGGGGGAAGTCCAGAGTGTCAGAGTGTTGGAGGTACTGAGGAGATATGGAGTGAGTCAAAGAGGGGCGAGGACTCTTGGTGCAGGACTTATATGTCATGCCCTTGTACTCACAGTCCTCAGAGTCAGAGGTCAGAGAGGAGAGTCTAGGGACTCAAGTGTGGGAGAACAGGAGATAGTTAAATCAATATTCAAACTGAGTATCTACAGTGAATAGTACAGGATTTATATACTCCAGAGTTACACCAGATTGCTAAGCTGGAACAGAGTATTACCAGAGTATTACAAATGTTAGTAAGACAGAACAAGAGGATGAGTAAGACAGGAACATAAACACTGGAGTACCAGAGCTGTGTGAAGCACAGGTCTATCGGAAGAAACAAAAAGTGAGACTAATACTAACGGAGTAAGTGAAAACAAGGATATACAAAAGAGGAACGGAAATGGTCCAAGGTCAGGTGACCAGAGGATAGGGGAGATAACACTGGAGTTGGTGTGGAGTTGAGGAGCAGAGACCGGAGTTGGACTTGTAAAAGGCGGCATATGACAGTAACTGTACCCACTACTGTATGGTATACACATACCTTTCACTTCTCTTCCATTCTATGGCTATGCTGCCACATCCTTATGGTGTGCATACAGTATGACTTATGTTTTCTGTTACATGAAGCATAGACAAAGGGATTCAGAACAACAAGGGATGTTGACATTCACACTGAAGATAGGCTTGAAGGTAGTGAAGGGTGTGCACAAGGAAAATGCCTTGGCACAGACAGAGCAACTCAGAAGTGCACAAAGACTTGAAAAAATCTGAAGAAAGCAGTTCAAGATACTATGCTTGGATTGTGAAGATCAAGAATAAAAACTATGGTATAGGCAGCTATGGTATATATACTTGACTGGTATGTAATCAGTGGAATGCAAAGGAATTACATGAAATGACTGTGACATGACACATATAGCTGAGCATTGTGAGAGAGATAGCCAAGTAGGTAAGCTGTCTGTTAAAAACTTATGGAACAAGCAAGAACAAATACTGGATACTCCTACTAATAGGAACTGAAGGAACAGTTTGGGGTTAGAAGGCTAAATAGAGATGCTGCCAGTTCAGCAATATAATGAAGAGATAGTGTTCCAAACAGGATTTGGAATTGAAGTAAGAAAAAGAGAAAAGGAACACCAATATATGCAACAGTACAACTGTAACATTTTCCATTTGTTTCCTTTATGTTTCCCATTTCCATCACACACACCTTGATGGTGCATCATGCAGTATGTTTACTATGCCAAACATGTACAAACACTATAGAGTAATATTTAAGCCCTAAAATAGCCTCTATTAAATCTCAGTTAGGTTCTTCTGGAGTTTTTCCCAACTCCTTCTTACTTGATCTACTTGCAATCTAAGTTATCTAGTGCTAACCTGTGAACACTATGCATTTTGGATTATTTCAGATGGATGGTGACTGTTACATGAAGTTGTCATATCCTGTTTCACCCATGTCGAAGTCCAAACCTCCGGACTCAACTCCATGACAACTCCAGACATTTCTCTCTATTCCTCTTGTCACATGACCCTCAGACCTTTCCATATCCCTATTTGTTTATTCTTGTTCTCTGTTCCATTATTATATTAACCCCTTTTGTATTAGCTCTGCTTTCTCTTCCCTCCGATAAGCCTGTGCCTGCACAGCTCCAGCTTCTGGTATATTTACATTCCATCTTACTCATTTCTTGTTCCGTATTACCAACCTTTACATTCCTCTGGTAATACTCCATCCTGTCTTCAAAATCCGGTGCAACTCTGGAAGTATATAAATTATGTACTTCACCCTATAAACTCTTTAGTTCGACAATAACACTCACTGTCTTTCCATGTCCACCTTCTAACTTCCTGCTCGATGGACTCTGTCTGCATCCCCTTACTCTTCCCCTACACTCCTTGTCCTATGGATTATCTCTGCACCTGTTACGCATAGTGTGGCGAACGAAGATCTGGAACGTTGGGTGCAACTGAGGTTCTATCCAAGGGTGCGGACGACGGGTCGGTCGTCAGGTTGAAGGTAAATGAGGGAGGTTCACAAGGAGTCACCTTGGAACTCACAGAGCACTTCTGTAGTGTGCAGTGGCTAATAGAAGTCCGGGAGGTGGTTTGAGACACAATGCTAGATTGCGCAGATCAAGAATAGAGTCAAAGATACAGGCAGCTGTGGTATAAGTACTAGACAGTATGTAAGCGGCAGAAGTCTGAGGAAGTGGATGGAACTACTGCGGATTGGTTATTACGTATGAGTCAGTGGGAAGGAAGCGGGTAGACTACGCTGTTGTGAGAGAAGCGGCGGAGGAGATAGGCTGTCCATGGAACATACTAGAAGATTACTCAATAAGCCTGGGGCCTGGTCCGGTAGGATCTGAAAGAACGGCGTCAGGCCAGAAGGCGGGATAAAGGAGCTGCCGGGTCAGTGATACTACGAAAAGGTAGTGTTCCCAGCAGGGGCCAGGGTCAGAATAGGCAAAGGAAAAGAGAAAAACAGACCGTTGCAATAGCATAACCGTAACATTACCCCCCTCTAACAATTGAGTCCCTGGCTCAATTCTCTTCGTAAACCCTCTAAACATTATCTCCAGGGCAGATAAGCGATTGGTTATCTCCATAAATATCCTTGGCCTGACCTGCCGATAAGTTCTCGAATGGACAGTCAATGAGTACATGCCCAAACTGAGAGCAGCGTGAGCACGGGTGGCCAGGACAAAACCTGGTGCTATGTCCCCAGCAACTGCAAATGTTGCATTGGTTGCGGAGACAATTAGATTGAGCATGGCCTGGGGCAGATATGTGACAGTGAGGGCAGGAATAATGAGGGCAGTTCTTGCGATAGTGACCCAGAGTGTGACACCGAAAGCACTCGGTTAACGCCGAAGCGGGTGGGCAGATAAGGGATGGGGGAACTATACGGGTGGGAGAGGAGAACACATCGCCTGCTTCTGTATGGGCCATCCAGGTGCGAATTGTCTGAATAGTAGTATTGTCATGGTGACTTCTGTCAAAGGGATCGACGGCAGGGGGGTCAACTGCAGTGGAGGTCGTGGATGGAACGGGGGAGGAGATACAATCAAGTAAAGCCATGGTGGGGGGAGGAATGGAGACAGAGGAGGGGTCCAAGAGTGGTGCGAGGACAGGAGCGGGGATAGGAAGAGGAGGCGGAGAAGGGGAGAGTGCGGAGTGTACGTAGCAGGTGCGTTCATCGGGAGACATACACAGGAAAATGTGGTGAAAGGTTACATAAATGGCGCAAGCAGGGATTCTTTCTACGAAATTGGCAAAGCCATGGAGATGAAGCAAGGTAAGAATCCGAGTGGGTGTGTTGTTTATAAGGAGGCGCATGGGGGCACCGAAGGGGGCAGGTAGGTCACTTGGGGCGGCCTGACCATGGTAGACCTGGGTAGTGGATATGTCTAGAAAAAGGCGAACAAGTTCTTGAGATACCTTGTCCAACCAGAAGAGGGGCATCTGCTCAATAATACCGAGGAGATGGCTATCAGTAAGGATCGCGGTGTAGAGGAGGTGTAAAAAGCGGACGGAAAGATGGCATGGGAAGACTGGACGCAAGTGGATGGGTGAGGCAAGGTGGGAGGAGTCGGAAGAGGTAGAGGAGGATGAGGACATGGTGAAGGGGCATATACAAGTGGGAGGGACAAAGGGACACGCGTTAGGACAGGTTCCGAGACTGCTTATAAGCATTCAAGATATCGGGGGCATGGCGGAGATTGGATTTGGGTTCCCAGGTGTTTTCTGACGACAGATAGCCTTTCCATGCGGTTAGGTACCTGTGGCATCCTGGTGCGCCCCGATGAGACACAATTTTGTCAACCTTGTACTCCTCTTCTGATCTGACTAGATCCGGTGGCGGTTAGGAGAAGTTGGGACCGAAAGCAGGAGTTTCGCGATAGGGCGATAAGAGAGAGGCATGGAAGACATCGTGTATTTTCCAGGTGGGTGGTAGCCGGAGGCGGTATGCGAGCGGTGATAGTACCTGAGCTATTTCAAAGGGGCCCAAGCGTTTGGGGGTGAGTTTCCGCGAAGGGTAGTCAATGTGGAGATTAGAGGCTTCAAGCCAGACCTTATCTCTGACTTTCCAGGGGGAGAAGTTCCAGGTGGAGCATGCTGTCATGATCCGACAGGCAGAGTCATGTGCGGCCAGTGCTTCATCACAGGCTTTGTCAAGGAGTGTGAGACGTTTTTCTAAAGCAGGGAGGAAGGTCTTCCCAAGCAGAGGATAGGAGCGTGGTTCATAGCCGAGAAGGAGAGAGAACAGGGAGACTTTGGTGGAGCTGTGGGGCATGGAGTTATGATGGAATTTGGTGGTGGTGAGGAGGTTGGGCCAGGACAAAGGATTGTTGCCACAGAAGATGCATAGGTATGTTTCTATTTCCTGATTGGTGTGTTTGGTTTGTCCATCAGTCTGTGGGTGATAGGCAGTGGAGAGGCGGATGTCATATCTTAGGAGGCGGGCGAGTTCCTTGGCAAAGGCAGAAGTGAACTGTGGGCCATGATCAGAGATGATGGAGTCGTGGAGACCAAATCATTTGAATACGTGGTGGAAAAAGAGGGTTGCTATGCCTAGAGCATCAATGGTTTTCGAACAAGGGCATAAAATTACCCCCTTTGAAAGGCCTTGGTTGACCACAACCAACAAGGAATCATATCCTGCGGCAGGGGAAAGGTCGGTAATGAGATCCATAAACAGTTGTTTAAAAGGGAGAGTGGTGGTGGATGCAATGGACGAGAGGGGTGGGACGGTGGGATGAGTATTGACCTTAGCGGATTGGCAGACAGCACAACCAGTGATGAAGGAGGAGACAAATGTGGTGAGCCCGGGCCACCAATAGTCCCGTTCAATGAGAGCTTTGGTGCAGAAGTGGCCAGCATGGCCTATGGTGGGGGATTCATGGAGCGCGTGAAGGAGAGCAGATCAGTTGGTGGGAGGAACATACATGCAGCCCTTGTAGTATAGGTGACCAGCGTCGAAAGTCCAATCTTCGAGGGCAGAACGAGGGAAGAGGGGTGAGCCGTCCTGAACATTCTGGATAGCTTTAAGGACAAGGGGGTCGGACTGGGAGGAGGACTGAATGTGACGGGCAAGGGTGAGGTCAAGTGTGTTAATGATGACTGGGTCCGGAATAATGGAGGCATCATTGTTATCAGAGGAGGTATCTACAAGGTCTTTTCGGGAGAGTGCGTCAGCTGGCCCCATCTTGGTACCAGGCAAGACATGCCAAACGATGTCAAAGTCCTGTAAAAAGAGCGACCAGTGGGCTTGCCAGTGGGAGAGTTTCCGAGGGTCCTTGATGTAAGATAGGTTTTTGTGATCGGTGATAATGGTGACTGGGTGGTTGGTGCCCTGTAGGTATTGGCACCATTCAGCTAGTGTGAGGATGACAGCAAGGAGCTCTCGGTTGTAGATGTCGTAATTCCGTTCCGCGGAACCAAAGGTGTGAGAGAAATATGCACAGGGGTGGGGGTCTCCGTTGGTGTCTTTCTGCATCAGGACTGCACCAGCAGCGATGAGCGACACATCGGACATGATAGAAAACGGTTTGGCCATGTCAGGTATGAGAAGGACGGGGGCAGAGGAGAAGATCTTCTTTAGTCAGTTGAAGGCACACTGTTGAAAGCCTGTCCAGGCCCAGGGCTCATTCTTCTGGGTAAGGAGGTTGAGAGGCACGACAATGTTGAAGAAGTCGGGTATAAACTTCTGGTAGAAGTTGGCAAAGCCCATAAAGGAGCGGACAGCCTTGACAGAGGAGGATGGCTTCCAATCCTGGATAGCCTGGAGTTTGGTGAGATCCATCTTGATCTTCCCTTGACCAATGATGAGTCCGAGGTACTCCATACGAGGGGTGTCGAAAGAACACTTGGATAGTTTCAGGGACAGTCCATGCTCACGGAGTCATTGTAATACATGGCGGGTGTGTTCGTGGTGGAGGGTAACATCGTCCTTGGTATGGATGCCCAGATCGTCCATATAAATCTTGAGCCATTTCTCTCCAATCATATCCGCAAAGATGTCGTTCATAAATGCCTGAAAGGTAGGAGGGGTGTTGTTGAAGCTGAAGAACATAACAGTGGGTTCGAAGAGACCAAGCGGCGTGATGAACGCGGCCTTCCATTGGTCTTCTTCACGGATGCGGATGTTGTTGTAACCCCATCGGATGTCGAACTTGGTGAAGAGAGTCAACTCTTTCATATTGTTGATGAGCTCAGGGATGAGGGGGAGCGGATAGGCATTGTGGATAGTGTGAGAGTTTAGGTATCGGTAGTCTTGGCAAGGACATAAGGTTCCATCCTTCTTAGGAACAAAGAAAAAGGGGGAAGCTTGGGGAGACTTAGACAGGATAATCCGTCCAGTTTTCAGGTGTTCATCTATGAAGGCCTTGCAGGCCTCGTGTTTGGCAGGGTTCAAGGGGTAGACTTTGGTGATCTTGGGGACAAAAGAGGGCTTTAGTTCAATTGTATGGTCGTAGGGGCGATGGGGAGGGAGTTTCTCGTGGGTCTTTTCCAAGAAGACGTCGGTGAAGTCCTTGCACCAGGTTGGAATTTCCTGTTCCTTGGACATAGTTTCCTGGGCAAGCTGGGTGGAGATGGTGATCTTGTTGATGTCTTCCGAGGGGGTATAGCGAGAGTCATATAGTTCCGAGATCTCTTGGTCAGCATCTAGTCCTAGATACTGTACCAGATAACATTGGTGGGTGTAAAGTTTGTCATCGATGGGGCGGGGGTTGCGAGGGAGTGTGATGCAGTTGTTAGCCCAGTCAATGTGAGGGTTCCATTTCAGGAGCCAGGGCATTCCAAGTATGATCCATTGGCGTCCAAGGCTTAGGACCATGAGCTCTTCCTCATCATCGGTGGAGGGGAATATGAGACCGATCTGGGTCTTCCATCGGATTGTTCCCTTGGCGTTGGCGGTTCCATCTGCATTGTGCGCAATGATCAGGTGGGGTAGGCGTTGTAAGGGGAAGTCAGCTTGGGTGAGGAGTCCAACGTCAATGAAGTTTCCGGTGGCACCAGAGTCAATGAGAGCGAAGGTGTCAACGATTTTTCCAAGGGCCTGCAATTTAATGGGGATGAGGAGTGTACATTTATTGGGCAAGGCGAGTAATACATTGGAAATATGTAGGGAAGGAGATATTGAGGCGGCTTCCCGATCTAAAAATCCTTAGTGTCGATGGCAGCAACGGATGTGTCTTCCTCAGGTGTTTCCTCAAAGCAGACTTTGAGCATCTGGAGGACCTCATCCTCATTCTTGCCCTGAGTCCTCAGGGTGTTGATATAGGCGTTGATGGTGAAGGGGGCGATGGTAGAAAGAGTGGAGGAAGATGTTGCTGGGGCAGGGGTGGTTTCCGTGTTCCAGATGTTCTGGGGGCAGCAGGGAGTGGGGGACGTAGTGATACCAGACGAGGTGGGGCAGTTGCCAGCGTTATGGCCTCTCTTGCAGCATTTGAAGCAAAGCTTCTCCTTGACGCATCAAGCTCGTTCAGCAGGAGTGAGCTTGTTGAGTTGGATGGTGTTGATGTCCATGGCATTGGGGTCAGCAGTGGGGTGATGGTGGGTAAGCGATGGTGGGGTGCATCCTTTGGAGATGGCATCCATTCGGGAGACTTGGGTATGGAAAGCCTTGGCTTTGGCAATCCATTTGGCGATGGTGGCGGGTTGCTTCTTGATACTGATGACAAGCATGGAGATATGGGAGTCTAATCCCAGGGAGAAGAGGTTGATGAGGGTGTCCTGGTCCTGCATTCCGGCCTTGGACGTGAGGTTCTGGAAGTCTGTGATAAACTTTTGGAAGCCGTTGTCATAGACACCTCCAAAGATGCAGAAGGACTTCTGCTGGAGCTTGGCAAGCTCGTGATGGGCGGTGGCCTTGATGTCGTAGGGGTAGAAGGTGGTCTGGAAGTTCGAGGCCAGCTTCTCAAAGGTTTTCTCAGTAGAGGCGAGGTTGGTGTCGGCCATGAGATCATACCACATCTCCGAGAAGAAGACGCCTCGACCCTTACTCATCTTATTCAGGGTGGTCATGACCTTGGCTTCGTCGGTGGAGTATAGCGAGGGGTTGATGGCAAAGTAGGCACGCATGGCCTTCATCCAACGCATGGCGTCGGCGGGTTCTCCAGAGAAGTTAGCGGGGAGAGCAGCTTTAAGCTCGGTGGAAAACATGATGGGTGACTGGGGTGGGGTGACAGAGATAGGGCTAGGGGTACAAGGTGGTGGTACGAAGGTCTGGGGTCTGGGTTGTGTGGACAGGGGGAGACCTGTGGGCGGGGGTCGACAGTGACGTGGGAAATACTCAGGGATGGGAGTCTGGGATTCATCGTCCAACTGTGAAGGGTGAAAGCAAGGGGTTCTCAATGGGTGGGCTATGGTGACGAAGGTGGGGCGGTCCTACTCCATGGATAGGAGGGACAGGGTGAGATTCTTGATCTTTTGTTATGCATAGCGTGGCAAATGAAGATCCGGAACGTTGGGTGCAACTGAGGTTCAATCCGAGGGTGCGGACGACGGGTTGGTCATTGGGTTGAAGGTAAATGAGGGAGGTTCGCAAGGAGTCACCTTGGAACTCACAGAGCACTTCTGTAGTGTGCAGCAGCTAATAGAAGTCCGGGAGGTGGTTTGAAACACAATGCTAGATTGCGCAGATCAAGAATAGAGTCAAAGATACAGGCAGCTGCGGTATAAGTACTAGACAGTACGTAAGCGGCAGAAGTCCAAGGATGCGGATGGAACTACTGCGGATTGGTTATTACGTATGAGTCAGTGGGAAGGAAGCGGGTAGACTACGCTGTTGTGAGAGAAGCGGCGGAGGAGATAGGCTGTCCATGGAACATACTAGAAGATTACTCAA
>JBBPTZ010001085.1:0-11985 GCA_038094315.1 Phylloporus cf. tubipes
AGCGCCAAAGTCACCTGACTTCGGGGTGACCTTTGCCGGGTTCGCCGAGCGCAGCTCAGCAAAGAACACGTTGGTTGTCGCGCTGATATTCTTTTGAGTATCGACACTACGAATTGAAAACGTTCTCATGGCAAACTCGCGTTGGATCCCTCTTGAAAGCAACCCTGAGGTGGTCCCTATGATGTACTGGTTAGCCCCTTATTCACACATGAACAGGTATTTAATTCCGTACGTGGGCGACTCGGATCTATCCATCCTGCATAGCTCAAGCAGCTGCCGCTATGTGTCATGTAGTGGGCGTATAAAGCCGGTCTGCAAAAGGATCAGGCCCACTTCCAAGATGTCTTTGGGCTGGATGATGAGGTGCGGCGTCACTGGCAGTGCATTCGTTGTCTTTTGCTTTGAGTGACATTAGCTCATAGCTCCTTGACATGGTTCCCCCGGGGGTTAAAGCAGTTGCACTGCTCTTCCCTTGCGCAGGCACCGTCGCTACCAAGCGAACGGAAGAGGACTCCAAAATTCGATCTAACGGACAGGAACCTATCGATCCAGGAGTGTTCTGGATGAAGCAAACAGTACAGTTTACCAGCCGCTTTTTCGACCGTGGCTGATGTCTATTATTGCAAGATTTCAAATGCATGTGGAACAATGGGGTTGATCCACAGCCTGGCAAACGTCAGTGTCATCGCGCATCAATACTGTTGTTCGCACTCAGAGAATCGTGCAGACGGACGTCCTATTCACTGAAGAGAGTCCTCTTGCTAAATTCGTTGAAGAGGCCAGGGGTATCCTGCCCATTTCGCTCCGTTGACAGCATACACTTACCAGTATGTAGGTAAGACTCCTGAGGAACGCGCAAAGTTGCTAGAAACGACACCGCTGTTCGAGAAGATACACGAATCTGCAGCATCTTCCGGTCAAACCTCAGTCCCTCGTGACTTAGATACCGACTTGCATTTCACATGCTTTGTCAAGGCTCCAGCCACTTGGTCCGCCACTGACGCAACGCAGCGGTGGCGTCTGATTGAACTGGACGGGGGTCGAATTGGACCGATTGATAGAGGAGAATGCCGTGACCTCCTCAAGGCATGGCCTTACTCTTTGAAATTCACCAAGTCCATTCTCATAAGGAAAATAACAGGATGCGGCAAAGTACGTGAAGGATTTCTATGTATCCCAGGCAAAGAGTATCAACTTCAATATGATGGCACTCTGCCCCGGGCCAGAGGAAGGGTATTAGTCTCTTTTCTTTTAGCATTCACTATTCTACAAGATGTACATCGGAGTCGAGGGCGCATAGGGTCGTTTTTGTCCAGGAAATTTAGGTATAAAAGAGGTGACCATGAACTGAAACCAGCTCAGACATCGATGCAGGTATTTCTCTCTGCATCCTAGCAATAAATCTTGACACATTGAAAGTACTTTCGAAGTCGGTGATGTCTTCTCCGTTTCCAATCTCGGCGATCTGGGACGCTGATGCAGCAATCTACGTCGTCTGGACTGTCAAGGAGAAGATGCACTAGACAAACTGGCTAACCCGTAGCAACTGGATAGGGGGAAATTTGTCTGACTTTGCTTGTACCTTGGTGCCCCGTAACATGTCCTTCACCAGGAACGGTTCTGCGGCCAAGGGTCGTGCGATTCCGATGACTACGATTTACAACCTTCAGCGACCCAGTGCGGTAAGGAACCATAAAACCAACCGTCCGTAGAGCCCGAATTTATCGCTTCTGCCATGGCTCGCGCTGTCCTGAAGCCGCCCGTAACGGCAATCTTTGACTGTCTCAGGTGCGGCCTGAGTTGATCTGCAAAGTCAATAAAGTACGCTTCCCGTGCAGCGGAAAATGGTGCCTGGCATGCGTATGTATTACGTTTTTCCGCGTTAACGAAGCAAATCTCACTCTGAACTGATCAGCTTGCTCGTACGTTCTCCCGCTAATCTCGATCAAATCGACGGAGGCAGCTTCTAGAATTTTTGCAGTCATGATCGACTCCTCTGCGTCAATGCCATCGGGTACACAATCTTCACAGTTGATTTTGACAGAGATCATGAACGTCGGATCGTTCACCACCCGTTTGATCTCGGCGACGATCTCGACTAGTAGCCGCAGGCGATTTTGAAGCGGTCCGCCATACTCATCCATTCTGTTGTTGGTTCTTCGAGACAGGAATTGGTGGATTAGGTAACCATGTGCGGCGTGAACCTGTCATCAGAAGTTAGTATACCTCGGGAGAATCTGTGTGAAGAACCGCTTTACCTGAACGCCGTCGAACCCAGCTTTTTGCAAGAACGAAGCCGCATATCCGAATCTCCTGACAATATCCCTGATTCCATCCCTGGTCAAGGGGGTTGGCCTCGCGAACAACACGCCAGAAGTTGCTGGGTGCTCAACAGCCGACGATGACTCCGGATATGGTTGCATCGTGATGGAAACTTGTCTACCCGGGTGACTGAGCTGCCCGAGAACGAGGCTCCCATATGATTTGGCTGCCCTTGCTACCTCCTTGTAGCTTCCAAGGTAATCCCAAGGCAAGTCCAAGTCGATAATTGCATTTCCTGCCAACGTTGAAAAGATTTGTAACTGATTGGATAACAAGGGGGACATACCGGAAGCCTCTAGATGATCTTTCTTTATCTGTATATTTCCAGTGACAATTATTCCTGCGGAGTACAGCTCAGGGACTGGAAGTCGTCGCTGACAATGCCGTACCTATGTCTCCCATCGCCCAGGTTTCGTAAAGCCGAACAAGCTCCTCGGTAGGCTGACCGCGTTCCATCGGATCAGAGGGTGAAAATGTCGAGAGGCGCTCAGACATTGCACTCTTCATGAGCTTGTTTTTCGCGGTTTTTCCGCTGAACGGAAACATGAGCGGCTGCGCCAGGGTTATGGCATGCGAGACTTCGGGCGGAGGCATGATCAAGGGTTGCTGAATTTGATGATATGGATAATGGGGTACATTCAACCATAATTCCCCATTCTTATAGTCCATGTCCGCGGGGTCTTGAACTGAGAAGTGCGGATGTCCAAACATACTTGCAATGTGTGACTCAAACCGCTTAGGAAAATGTGGCAGCGGACGCCAACATTAACTTCCAGATCTCGTAGATTATAGTGGGAACTCCTGGACCACCCGATGTCTGCAATGGGAACTTTAGCTCAACAGCTAAAGCGGTAGTTCGCATGTTGCCAAGTTCGACTGAGACACGACAAACCAAGGATGTCAAACTCACTATGACGGCACTTGATACACTCGGGATCGCACAACTCCTTTAGCGCTCCAACTCCAAAACCCCCAGGCGATTGTGACGAGGATCGCCTGTGTCAGCGTGTCATTGAATATTTCCGGTCAGCTCCAAGTTTGGGGAATGTCACTGACAAGCTCAGATTGCCACTTTAGGGACAATGGTTGGAACACGCAAGACGCAGAACGGTCAGTGGAGGTTTGTGTGGGAGGATTTCACACAACTAGAAGAACCTCAGTTAGTCAGTGCGTGCGTGGTAACGACGGAAGTTGCCAACTACCGACACGATACCATTCAAGTGTCCTGCGCAAAGGCAAGATAAGGAAGGTCGACCGTTCTTCTGTCGTTTGGACCCCCTTGCGGGAAAGGACCAACCTGAGTGGGGGATAAACGCGGTTCAGTTTACGACCATCGCACAACTTTGGCAACTGCCAACATCGGAGGTCAAACGTCGCCGACTTTCATCATCCGATGCTCAATATGTTAGAAGTCCCTGAATAGTTCAAACGAATTCCACGATAGGATTGACTGGTCAACCTGATACGTACCATGTGAACACTCGTAACTCGGTTGGTGACTTGGTGAATGCGGCCTGAGGTAATTTAGCCCTCTCAGTGGATTCTTCCTATAGATGGCAAAGCGGTGTCATTACCCTTTGTGGAAGCCAAACTTGATCTTATCTCAACAGAGTCACTTGGCAGTAACGTCGACCTTTCATCAAATGGTGTTTGATAAATTTGACCCCGCCATCTGGATTCCAGCGCAGCGTTTGCTGGAGATGTCAAAATGGCTGGCACAGGGAGCCGAGGCTGCAAGTCCTACTACGCACTCTGACAGAGATATGCACACTCATCGTGCTTGCAGAAGATATACAGGACACATGTCAGATTTCGATCTTCTTTCAATAACTGGGGTCCACTCGATGCTGACATCAAGGCGGGTTGTCCGTCAACCCCGGTCATGGAAACCATTCTATTCAAACATCGGTTCCCTAAACGCTACCGACACGCAGCCTTGGATGAAATGTTGACGCGGCAGCGCTTGATCGCCGAAGCTCGGGCTTTGATGCGATGTATACGGTAGGCCTGATGTTCTTTGGTCCCTCGTCTTCTAAACACGCCTGACTGAACTCGATCTTGCTTCATCATAGTGGGGGCGTAAATGTACCTGGAATCAGGCTGTTAGACACATCTGAAGGGTGTCTTGGGCTAGAGTTTATAGATGGCCCGCCCATACGAGATCTGATTCCAGCTGGGACTGACCAACCCATGTATGATGACGACGATACGGAGGACAATATAAGTACTAGGATAGCCGAATGGGGCTGCTTGAACGACATTTCCATCGGTCCGTAGTCGCGCCTTGAGGATAAAATTCTAGACAGTCGTCTGACTTTTGCCGTTCAGAGACGCTCCTGGAGAAGATAGGCGTAGAGATCGCCAAACTGCATCTTCTTGATATCATTCACGGGGACTTGACCACGTCAAATATGTTACTTCGCTCAAGCAACAACGATCTGGTACGTTTTGATGGCCTTGTAAACGGGCATGTCTCCAAATGCATTCTTTAGGTATTGATAGATTTCGGACTGGCCTATTACTCCACCCTCGTGGAGGACAAAGCCGTGGATCTCTTTGTTTTGGAACGTGCTTTTTCGTCAACACACCCCGACTCTGAACCCCTATTTGCGTCTGTTCTCTCGGCTTACGGGAATCGCGTCGGGAAAGACTGGGATCAGATAAGAAAGAGGCTAGATGAAGGTAAGATTAATCGCCGTACAATCGATTGCTGAGTAGTTGAAACGCGATTCTCAGTCCGCCTCCGCGGCAGAAAGAGAAGTATGGTTGGGTAAAAGCAGTTGTTGCGGTCTGGAACTCGTCCTCCGAGGAGATGTTAGCCACAGACTGACGCGATGAGTGGATCTCCATGAACTACCACTCGTGTAATATTCTTTCCACTGCATCAATATGTATACATGCATAGTAACTTGTGTCTCCGGCGAACAGACGGTCGTAAACTGAAACTACATCTTACAGATCCCCACCAGCACACACCATTTCGATCCATTCCACCTCACTCCGAACTTTCGTAAGATTCTCGCATCCGGACTCTGTGATTAAGACATCATCCTCGATCCGAACTCCTCCCATGCCTTCATAGCGAGCGAGAACATCAGTGTTGAGGTAAGGTGAAGAATGGACGCTGTAAGATTTGAGAAGAGCAGGATGGAAGTAGACACCTGGCTCGATAGTCTAGCGGCAACCAATCAATCGAGAGCACAGTTCTGTGAATGACGTCGACTTACAACAACCATCCCTGGCTGCAACTCCAATCTCAACCTCAGGTACTTGTAGAAGTCCTTGTGTCCACCGGGCAGCCCGCTCTCCTCGTTGTTACCATCAACGAAGTATTTACCGCTCCTGGCCGGCCGACTTGCACTGGGTACGTCATGTACGTCCAAACCCATGGAGTGGCCTACGCCGTGTGGGAAGAAAGCGGCACTAAGACCCGTAAGTAGAATTTCCTTGGAGAGCGCTTCTCGAGACTTGATAGCCTTGGTCACGCTCGTGTGGCCGTTAACGCCTGAAATCAATGTTAGTGGATCTCTCCTGTGGGCATCGGGGAAATGAGACAATTACGGCAATCATCAGGATCCTTGAATATGCCCATATCTAGGAAACCATCCACGAGAACGCGGTGGCATAGTAATTGTACATCATCCCAATGCGTTCCGGGAGCAGCGATCTTGAACGACTCCTGTATTGGGGTATAGCTGAGTACGAGGCACTGGAAAAGCAACAACTTACCGATTGCATTCTCAATACAAGTTCGTACACCTTCCTTGCTTCCTCTGTGAACTTTCCGCCATTGCCAACGGGCATCGTACGCGTGACTGTAATAAATAACGGACGCCAGATAGGTAACATCAGTCCCAAGGTCCAATTCTATGCAACAGATGCTTACTGTCGGAGCTATAACAATCCCACTCACACCCTGCATCGATCAACAAAACTTGCGGAAGCAACGCATTTTCTTCGTCGTCATTGTGGGGGTGCGCATGCAAAAGATTTCCCGTGTCAGCTGTGTTTCGAATGTTTACTGGGCCCCACGCAAAGGCACGGTCATTGCAGCAGTAATGCAGCGTGGATGATCGCGTCGATGCTGCCACAATAGGCAGATAGGCCTGGTGTGCAGCACTGCAACCAAGTATAAGGTTAACGACGCCAATAGATCGAGAAGAGCTGACCCTTCTCGTCTGCACGAAGCCACGAATACCGCCTCTGCTTCGGCTTCTTTCTCGATCAGCCATTCTCCGGGTAGAAGAGGTATATGCGAGGGTTGCTTATTTATCTTCCCAGTAACCGCCAGGCCAAGTAGACGCATGATGACTTCGTGTGCACGCGAGCTGATGTCGTTAGCTTTACGGATCATAGCAATTTCGTGCGAATCCTTGATAAGTCGTGTTCTGTGAAGCGCTAAGAGGAGATATTCGGTCGTCTTCCTTGGAGCGGATTGGAGTGCTGCTCTTAAGCCATCATCTTTACTGGCAGAAACGTTGGGGAATTGGTCTGTTTCAGGAAGAAGATGAATGATTGTCCCTTGCGGGAGGTGCGAGATGGCGGTCGAAAGTTTAACAGGATGGTCGATATTGTCCACCGCATACAAACTGCCTGCCTCCTGGATTGTTGGAGGGGCGGGGGACCACAACAGATCCTCCACTGTGGGCTCAAATATGTACAAAGAAGTTTTCACCGTGTAGTCCAGGGCGAGAGTGGGGTCATACAGTGCCATAAAGTATGATCCAGGAACATTGCAACCAGTGAGATAGAAAAAGTTGGATTCCTGACGGAAAGCTAGTTCACGGTCTGTGTCGTTCCGATAAGGGGTTATGCCGCCTGCCAGGAGAATCGCGTGGGGCTTGAGGTACGCGTTGGGTGGTCAATGGTGATAAGCAATTTTACATTATGCTGAGAAGGACGGTACCTCGGCTCTGTCTTCCACAGTTAACGATTCGATTAGTGCATCAAAGGTCTTGATGACATGGTCCTTTGCTGCATTTTACGGTGAGTGCACGCAACGTTGCCAAGTATGCGGACGTACCTGGATATTTTCCATTCAACAAGTCTACATCCGCCGTCATCGTAGGAATACTAGACTCCACGTTTGATATGGGTATATGATAGGGCACTTTGGTGCAGAGACAAGGACGAGAGGAAGACAGAAACTGTCAACGCCGATGGTGAAGCGGTTATCATGCTTGCCTTCCAAGCAAGCGGCAGGGGTTCGACTCCCCTTCGGCGTATATTTTTGGCATTGGTGGCGGATATTCCCACGATAAGTGAGGATGCCAGGAACGCTCTACGACTCGTCGATGACCTTTTCTCGATGTAGCGATACGAATCGTAGGTCCTTTCTTGTGTAAATGTTGCTGGAAAGCTGATAGTACAGCGGTGTCTAGGACGTGTGCCGGGTCCCCCTGAGTGGCCGGGGTGTCATTGTCACCCTCCTACTAACACCGCCGCTTCGGGCGGATCACGGGTAGCCCCACCGCTAGGCGAGGATATATAAACGGGACCTTTTGCCCCTCCACCTACCTCTGCACCAGGCTGGCGACATTATTGTGACGTTCGAGAAACATGCTTAAGCAGGCCGTGCAAGTACGACGGGCTTCGTTCGCTACTGTCGCTCCTTCATCCTCCAAGCTTACCATCGGCATCCGTCGCGAGAACCCGGCCAGGATCTGGGAACGGAGATGCCCATTGACACCTGACGCCGTCGAGTCATTAGTGCACGAGGAAAAGGTTGATGTCCTCATTCAGGACTGTGACCGAAGAGTATTCCCAGTACACCAGTTCGTAAAGGTTCGTGACGCTTCTGTTGACAGCGTAGACTTTGGTTGATCTCAGAGTTGTTCCAGGCTGGTGCGAGGATTCATCCAAATCTCGATCCTGCACATATCGTGATCGGCATCAAAGAACCACCATTAAATGAACTCATAACTTCCCCGGTGTCACCTTCGCGTACTGCAAGCTTCAATTCGCCAGTGCCTCGCACTCACCTAATGTTCTCTCATACCACAAAGGGGCAGCCGTATAACATGGAACTGCTTTCCCGCTTCTTGAGTCAGAATCCTCACCGTGACCATCCATCGAGGTTGATAGACTACGAGCTTCTCGCCGCACCCGACGGAAAGAGGACAGTCGCATTTGGATGGTTTGCCGGAGGTGAGATCACTGTCATACAACAACATAATGTCGCTAATTGCTTGGTGGCTTAGTTGCCGGTGCGCTCGAGTCCCTTTGCGCGTTAGCTCATGCCCATCTTGAGCTTGGGGTTGCCTCGCCATTTCTCGTGAGTACAATGGCGCGTGTACTCTAGCACTCTACTGAAATCCTTGTACTAGCACACTCCCCGACCTCATACCCACGTCGCTTTACCGTCGTTGCGCGAAGCTTTGAGAGCTATTGGCGAGGAAATTGTCAAGGATGGGACTCCAAAGTCCCTTGGGCCCTTCGTTATTGGATTAACGGGGTATGTCGATGTCGGCCTTCACGTTTCAGTCGTCTAGAATCCTTTCCTAGGAACGGAAATGTCTCGCAAGGTGTACTTTCCATCTTGGGCGAGCTACCGATCGTGAAAGTTAGAGTGGAGGATCTCCCTGCTCTTGTAAGCAACCCAGGTGCGTGGTCTTCGTTTGACTTGGAATGTCTTAGTAATAATTGGCAACAGATACCGACTTGCATAAGGTAGTTGGTCCCCATCCTAATTCTGAGGCTATTGGGATTAACGAATCATCTAGATATACCTAGTCCACGCTTCTCCGGCCGAATATCTTTCTCGAATCGACGGCGGGCACTACAATAGATCGCATTATTACGAAAACCCTTCCGTCTATAAATCTGATTTTGCCACGAAGGTAAAGAAAGCGTCTACTCGTTCATATCTTGATTTGAAGTCGCATTACTAGGTGGCTCCTTATCTCACACTCTTTCTTAATGGGGTTGGATGGCTTCCGGGGTACCCTCGTCTCATGACAAATGATTCTTTGACTACAGCACTTTCTCGCGCCGCGGAAGTCGGTCGTGGAAGGTTTGGGACTATCGGTGATATCAGCTGTGATATCGAAGCGAGTATTCTCGCATCCTTCCATGCATTCCCTCAACTAAGTGCTTGTCTTCTACAGGGTGGACTCGAGTTTATGTCGCGTGCATCTACGATCTCAGAACCCTGCTTCAAGTATCGTCCTCCGACACTTCCTGCCCATCTCCCGAGCGTACAGATAATGTCTGTCGATATCCTTCCGTCCAGTTTACCGTTGGACGCATCAGACCACTTTTGTCGAGTATTGCTGCCCTACCTGAAAGCAGTGGTCCGAGAGTATCAAGGTCGATCTGTGGAACACGAATATTCCGAGGCTTTGAAGAATGCCACTGTCGCTAAAGATGGTCAACTTCGGGGAACCCACACTTGGCTGGAAACTCCGCTCGATAAATGGCGACGGTCTGTGAGCAAGCTAGAGGGTGCCCCGGGGAAGAAGAAAGTCGTCATGCTTGGGAGCGGGATGGTTGCCGGACCTGCAGCGCAGGAACTATGCAAACGTTCAGACGTGGAGTTGGTTGTCGGTCAGTAGCTCATGTGTATCTGTATCCTACCACTGGAGCTTATTGCATCAACCTGTATATTGTTTTTGTACTCTTTATGTTCAACTACTAGCGAGCAACTCACGCACAGAAGCCGAGAATATGATTCGGGGCCTCCATAATGCCAGTGCTTGCCTACTGGATGTCGACGACCGAGAGAAGGTCTCGCGGCTCGTTGAAGGTGCTGACGTTGTCATCAGGTGGGTCGAGTCCGGCGTCTGGAATTCGAGCGCTTAGACGATCGTTGGATTCATAGTCTTCTACCTGTGCCATTCCATCCATCGATAGCCGAGCTATGCATTCAGCATGGTAAGCACATGGTCACGGCGTCATATATATCATCCGATATGCGTGCCTTGCATGATCGGTACGTTCACTCCTGTTGCATTCCTATCCAGTGCTCACCGAAATTTCCTTGCATAGGGCGGAAACCGCCAACGTCGTCTTGTTGAACGAGGTTGGCTTGGACCCTGGTATCGACCATTGCTCAGCGCTCTCGCTGCTCAGGCAGCTAGAGAGAGAGAACATGCGGGTCCTATCGTTTACTTCCTTTTGTGGCGGTCTCCCGGCCCCAGAGGTATCGGAGGTCCCACTGGGATATAAATTTAGCTGGAGCCCAAGAGGCGTGCTCAACGCCGCACTCAACGGGGCCAAGTTTAAACTCAACGGAGAGGTCATTGAGATCCCAGGGGAAAATGTCTTGAAACACCACTTCCCAGACGTTCCTATTTCCGGTGTTTTGAAGTTGGAAGGAATTGCCAATAGGGATAGTCTCCCGTACGCCGATACGTACGGACTCGGGGAACTAAATGACCTGCGAACGGTCTTACGAGGTACTTTGAGGTGTGCGGGACTTGTCATTCCCGATGTACGACGTGCGTGTCTGATGGGTGGTTACGCAGATACCCCGGATTCGCCAATCTCGTGCATTCATTCAAATCCATGGGGTTATTGGCAACGGACTCGTCGTCTCACATCTTACCTAGGTCCTGGCCCGAGCTTTCCCGACTCGCGTTAGGGAAAAAGATGGGTGAGGACATTCCGGCGGACCCGAGTTCCCTCGTGTCTGCACTTTCCAGCGTCATACCGGATGAACGCCACCGCGAGCCAGCCTTGGAAGCACTGCAGTGGTTCGGCCTGGTGCCCTCGAGCACAATCCCGAGTAACCTGCCACCGCTACCCACCAAGCCTTCTTCGCCCATCGACCTCCTCACTCTCATGCTCGCACATAGGCTCAGATACGCCCCCGGCGAACGAGATCTCGTGGTGCTCTCGCACGAGATTGTCGCACAGCCTGCGTCCGTCGTGGGCGAGGCATCTCCAGACGAGACGGAGGTGTACACGTCCTCGCTGGTGTCATATGGCACGGCGGACGCGTCAGCCATGTCTAGGTGTGTCGGTCTTCCGGTGGCGTTTGCAACCCTCGCCGTGTTGGATGGAAAGGTAGCCAGCAGGGGCGTTCAAGGTCCTACTGAGGAGACGCTGTATCGCGCAGTCTTGGATGGCCTGAAGGGCGTGGGGCTGGAAATGAAGGAGAGTGTGAGAAAGGGTTCTGGTATGGAAGCAAGACTGAGCGATGGGCTGCTCAGCACGGGTCTAACAAACGATTCATAGGATAATTGGGGGCCGGAAGTTGCAGGCGAGTTGACCAAGGGCTTGCTGCTTCGCACACTGTAAAGACACTCCTGTCCTAATACTTCAATTGTGGCGTTCTGGGAATACACTGATCAATAGTTTGTGAGACACGGAGTACAGAGTATGGGTAGCATAGGTATGTGTGGCTAGCCGCCGCAACAAACAGCATACAACGATTCGGACGAGGCCCAAAGAAATAGCCTGCGTCAAGTAATAGATAGGAAAGAGATCAAAAGAGATAGACGAGCCATCAGTACTGATCAGTAACACTGAATGCCAATTCGACCATTAGATCTGCAAAAGCCGGGGGAGCTCGAGCTCCCATGGCTAATGTTATAAGTAACCAGATTCATCCTCCTTCTTGTCTGGAGCGGCCTTGTCCATCTCGTTAGGTATACGAACACCCACTTCTTGGTCCTTGATATCTTGTCTGACCTTCTCCGCTACAATAATGGCATTGTGTTC
>JBBPTZ010001086.1:0-11953 GCA_038094315.1 Phylloporus cf. tubipes
CTATGACACAGGATAAGTGGAGCGAATGGAAAGAGGCCAGTTAGTGTGCAAATGGCTATTGGAGGATAGGGATACGGGTATAGTAATAACCGGCCGAAGAGAGATGAGCGTCCAACGCGTCGCTGAGATGGACTGAGTAATACATGGAGACAAGCATAACAAGGAAGAAAAGAATGAATCGTAACATAAGGGTTGAGGTGTCTCCTTCTTGGAGATATGGTATGATCTCATGGCTGATACAAACCTCACTGCCACCGAGAAAACCTTCGAGAAGCTGGCCTCGAACTTCCAGACCACCTTCTACCCCTACGATATCAAAGCCACCGCCCATCATGAGCTCGCCAAGCTCCGCCAGAAATCCTTCCACACCTCCGGAGGCGTCTATGATGATGGCTTCCAGAAGTATATCACCGACTTCCAGAACCTTGCATCCAAGGCCGGAATGCAGGACCAAGACACCCTCATCGACCTCTTCTCCCTGGGATTAGACTCCCAGATCTCTATGCTCGTCATCGGCATCGAGAAACAACCCGCTACCATCACAGAATGGATCAATAAAGCCAAGGCTTTCCATGCCCAAGTCTCCCACATGGACACCATCTCCAAGGGATGCACCCCTCCCTCACTTACCCACCATCGCCCCACCGCTGACCCTAATGCCATGGATGTCGACACCATCCGACTCAACAAGCTCACCCCCGCTGAACGAGCTAGATGCGTCAAGGAGAAACTCTGCTTCAAGTGCCGCAAGGGAGGACACAACGCAGGCAACTGTCCCACCTCGTCTAACATCTCCGCATCCCCCACTCCCCATCACCCTCAGACCATCCGCAACACGGAGACCACCCCCGCCCCTGCTGCATCCTCCTCCACTGCCCCACTCACCACCACTCCCTCTGTCATTGATGCTTATGTCAACACCCTGAAGACTCGGGGCAAGAACGAGGACAAGGTCCTCCAAATCCTGAAGGTCTGCTTCGAGGACACCCCCGAGGAAGACACCTCTGTTGCCGCCATTGACACTAAGGATTTTTAGAATGGGAAGTTGCTTTGATGTCTTCTTCCCAGTCCATTTCCAATGTAATTACCGCTTTGCCCAATAAACGAACGCTCCTCGTCCCTGTTAAATTGCAAGCCCTTGG
This sequence comes from Phylloporus cf. tubipes, assembly GCA_038094315.1. Taxonomy (NCBI): domain Eukaryota; kingdom Fungi; phylum Basidiomycota; class Agaricomycetes; order Boletales; family Boletaceae; genus Phylloporus; species Phylloporus cf. tubipes. Next base: position 1,143 of record JBBPTZ010001086.1, read on the forward strand.
AAAAATCGTCGACACCTTCGCCCTTATTGACTCTGGCACCACCAGAAATTTCATTGACATCGGTCTTCTCACCCAAGCCGACTTTCCCCTGCAACGATTGCCTCACCCGATCATCACCCACAACGCGGATGGCACTGCCAATGCCAAAGGGACTATCCAATGGAAAACCCGGATTGGTCTCAAGTTCCCCTCCACTGACAATGAAGAGGAGCTCATGGTCCTGAGTCTCGGATGATGACGGATCATACTTGGAATGCCCTGGCTCCAGAAATGGAACCCCCATATCGATTGGGCCAACAACTGCATCACTCTCCCTCGCAATCCCTGCCCCATTAACAACGAACTCTACACTCATCAGCGTTACCTAGTACGATATCTTGGATTGGATGTCGACCAAGAGATCTCGGAACTATACGACTCCCGCTACGCACCTTCGGAGGACGTTAATAAGATCACCATCTCAACTCAACTTGCTCAGGAAAACGCTCCTAAGGAACAGGAGATACCCACCTGGTGCAAAGACTTCGCCGACGTCTTCTCTGAGAAAACCCATGAGAAACTCCCACCTCATCGCTCCTATGACCACACCATCAAGCTCAAACCCTCCTTCGTCCCTAAAATCGCAAAAGTCTACCCGCTAAACCCTGCCAAACACAAAGCCTGCAAGGCTTTCATAGATGAACACCTGAAGACCGGACGGATCATCCCATCGAAGTCTCCCCAAGCCTCGCCATTCTTCTTTGTCCCTAAGAAGGATGGAACACTCCGTCCCTGTCAGGATTACAGATACCTGAACTCGCACACCATTCGCAATGCTTATCCACTTCCCCTCATCCCTGAGCTCATCGACGACATAAAAGAGTCCACCCTCTTCACCAAGTTCGACATCCGATGAGGTTACAACAACATCCGCATCCGAGAAGAGGACCAGTGGAAGGCCACGTTCATTACACCCCTGGGTCTCTTCGAACCCACTGTCATGTTTTTTGGTTTCAACAACGCTCCCCCCACCTTCCAGGCGTTCATGAATGATATCTTCACCAATATGATCGAGAAGAAATGGCTCAAGATCTATATGGACGATCTAGGCATCCACACCAAAGACGACACCACCCTCCACCATGAGTGCACCCGCCGTGTCTTGCAACGACTATGCGAGCACGGACTTTCCCTGAAGCTATCCAAATGCTCCTTTGACACCCCTTGTATGGAATACCTCGGGCTCATCATCGGTCAGGGAAAGATCGAGATGGACCTCACCAAACTCCGGGCTATCCAGGATTGGAAACCGCCCTCCTCCGTCAAGGCCGTCCACTCTTTCATGGGCTTCGCCAACTTCTACCAAAAATTCATCCCTGACTTCTCCAACATCGTCGCACTGCTCAACCTCCTCACCCGAAAGAATGAACCATGGGCCTGGACAGATTTCCAACAACGTGCATTCGACCGGCTGAAGAAGATCTTCTCATCTGCCCCCATCCTTCTCATACCCAACATTGCCAAACCATTCTCCATCATGTCTGACGCCTCTCTCATCACAGCTGGCGCTGTTTTAATGCAACAGGACACCAATGGAGATCCCCATCCCTGCACATACTTCTCCTGCACCTTTGGTTCTGCGGAACAAAACTACGACATCTACGACCGCGAGCTGCTAGCCGTCATCCTCGCCCTCACTGAGTGGCACCAGTACCTCCAAGGCACCAACCACCCGGTCACTATCATCATGGACCACAAGAACCTATCATATATCAAAGATCCTCGAAAACTCTCCCGCCAGCAAGCCCGCTGGTCGCTCTTTTTACAGGACTTCAACATCATCTGGCACGTTATGCCGGGCACCAAGATGGGGCCAGCTGACGCACTCTCCCGGAAAGATCTCGTAGACACCTCCTCCAATAACACTGATGCCTCCATCGTTCCTGACCCGGTTGTCATCAACGCACTCGACCTTACCCTAGCCTGACATATTCAATCCTCCTCCCAGTCCGACCCCCTCGTCCTTAAAGCCATCCAGAACGTCCAGGAAGGCTCACCCCTATTCCCCCGCTCGGCACTCGAGGACTGGACCTTCGATGCTGGACACCTGTACTACAAGGGACGCATGTATGTTCCCCCCACCAACCGGTCCGCCCTCCTCCTCGCCTTACACAAATCCCCCACCACTGGCCACGCGGGCCGCTTCCGCACCAAAGCCCTCGTAGAACGCGACTACTGGTGGCCAGGACTCGCCACCTTCGTTTCCTCTTTCGTCGCCGGATGCACCATTTGCCAGTCTGCCAAGGTTAACACGCATTCCACCGTCCCACCGCTATCCCCCATCGCATCTACCATGACTCTTCCGTTTAAACAGCTGTCCATGGATCTTATTACAGACCTTCCTCCTGCCGCAGGACATGATTCCTTGTTGGTCGTGGTTGACCAAGGCCTTTCGAAGGGGGTAATTTTATGCCCTTGTTTGAAAACCATTGATGCTCTCAGTGTTGCCACCCTGTTTTTTCACCACGTATTCAAGCGTTTTGGCCTACACGACTCCATCATCTCTGATCGAGGCCCACAGTTCGCCTCTGCCTTCGCCAAAGAACTCGCCCGCCTCCTGCAGTACGATGTCCACCTCTCCACTGCGTACCATCCCCAGACAGACGGACAAACCGAACGCACCAATCAGGAGATCGAGACATACCTGCGTATCTTCTGTGGCAACAACCCTGCATCCTGGCCTGACCTTCTCACCACTGCTGAGTTCCATCACAACTCCATGCCTCACAGCTCCACCAAAGTATCCCCATTCTCCCTCCTCCTCGGCTATGAACCCCGTTCCTATCCCCCGCTTGGGAAAACCTTTCTCCCTGCTCTTGAGAAATGTCTCACACTCCTTGACAAAGCCCGTGATGAAGCACTGGCTGCACACGACTCCGCTCGTTGGATCATGACAGCACGATCTACCCGGAACTTCTCCCCCTGGAAAGTCGGAGACAAGGTCTGGTTAGAGGCCTCTAATCTTCGCATCAATTACCCCTCTCGGAAGCTTGCTCCCAAACGTTTGGGCCCCTTTGAAATCACACAGGCCCTATCTCCGCTCGCGTACCGCCTGCGGCTACCGCCCACCTGGAAAATCCATGATGTCTTCCACACCTCCCTCCTATCACCCTATCGCGAAACCCCCGCCTTCAGTCCCAACTTCACCTGACCGCCACAGGATCTCGTCAGATCTGAAGAAGAGTATGAAGTAGACAAGATCGTGTCACACCGGGGCGCACCAGGATGCTGCAAGTACCTGACCACTGTTACGGTCGTATTACTGCGTCAGTCTGTTTTCCTCTTTTCTTTCGCCTACTCCGACCCCGGCCCTCGCTGGGAGCACTATTTATTCGTTGTATCGCTGACCCGGCAGCTTCTTTATCCTGCCTTCTGGTCAGACGCCGTTCCTTCCAGTCCTACCGGAACTGACCCCGGGCCTTATTCTTGATCCTTCCGTACGTTTCCATGGACAGCTTCTCTCCTCCGCCGCTTCTCTCACAACGGCGTCGTTCCCCCGTTATCTTCTCATGGACACATACGTAGTTACTCATCCGCAGCAGTTCCGTCCGATTCCACGGACTTCTGTCGCTTACGTACTGTCGACTACTTATACCACTGCTGCCTGTACTAGCACCTTATTCTTGATCTGCGCAATCTAGCGTTGTATCTAGAACCAACTCCCGGACCTCTACGAGCCACTGTACGCTCTTGAGTTACTCTGTAAGTTCCTAGGCGATTCCTAGCGAACTCCCCTCGTGCACCTTCGACCCGACGACCGACCCGTCGTCCATACCCTCGGATTGAACCTCGGTCGCGTCCGACGTTCCGGATCTACGTTCGCAACGCTACGCGTAACAACCACATGGAAAGGCTATTCTTCGTTGGAGAACACCTGGGAACCTGAGTCCAATCTCCGCCACGCCCCCGATATCCTGTCAGCTTATAAGCAATCCCGAAATCTATCCTAGAGTCGCCCCCTCCAATTTCCCTCCCACTGTATATGCCCATTCACCATGTTGTCCTCCTCATCCTCTGCATCGTCCGACTCCTCTCGTCTAGCCTTGCCCATCCGCTTGCATCCAGTTTTCCCCAGCCATCTCCCGGTCCGCTTTTTACACCTGCTCTACACCGCTGTGCTCACTGACAGCCACCTCCTCGGTATCATTGAGCTGATGCCCCTTTACCAACTCGATACTGTCTTGCAGGAACTTGTCCACCTCTTTCTAGATGTCTCCACCACCCAGATATACCACGCTCAGGCTGCCCCCAGCGATTTACCTGCTGCCTTCAGCGCACCTATGCGCCTACTTATCAACAATGCCCCCACCCGAATCCTAACCATTCTACATCTTCATGGTTTCGCCAACTTTGTAGAACGCATCCCCGCTCGTGACATCTATACTACTTTCTGTCGCATCTTTCTTTGTATGGCTCCTGATGAACACACTTGCTATATACACTCCGCACTCTCACCCTCCCCACCCCCGCTCCCCATCCCCGCTCCCGTGTTCTCTGCTCCTCCCGATCCCTCCTCCATCTCCACTCTCCCTCCTGCCATAGCCCTCATTGACCGCATCTCCTTGCCTGTTCTTTCCGAAACCTCCACCGCTGCTGAACCTCCTGCCGTCGACCCCTTTGATGGTACCCGTTATGACAATGATTCTATCCAGACAATTCGCACCTGGGTTGCCCGCACCGAGGCTGGTAATGTGTTCTCTTCCCCTACCCGCGTAGTTCCCTCTGCCCTTATCCGTCCCCCTGCATCCACTCTCACCGAGTGCTTTCAGTGTCACGCTCTGGGTCACTATCGCAAGAACTACGCTCATTATTCCTACCCTCACTGTAACATACCCACCCCAGGCCACGCTCAATCTCATTGTCTCTGCAACCAATGTGACGTTTGCGGTCGTTGGGGACATAGCGCCAGGTTTTGTCCCGGTCACCCGTGCTCACGCTGCTCTCAGTTTGGGCATGTATTCGCTGACTGTCCATTCAAGAACCTATCGGCAGATCAGGCCGAGGATATTTATGGAGATAACAGATCACTTATCCACCCCGGAGGTAATGTTTAGAGGATTTACGAAGAGAATCGAGCCAGGGACTCGATTGTTAGAGGGGGGTAATGTTACAGTCGTACTATTGCGTCAGTCCGTTTTTCTCTTTTCCTTTGCCTACTCCAACCCCAGCCCCTGCTGGGAGCACTACCTCTTCATTGTATCACTGAACCGGCAGCTTCTTTATCCCGCCTTCTGGTCAGATGCCATTCCTTCAGATCCTACCAGAACTGACCCCGGACTTCATTCTTGATTGTTCCGTACGTTTCTATGGACAGCCTCTCTCCTCCGCCACTTCTCTCACAACGGTGTCATCATTCCACTACTATCCCACTGACTCATACGTACTTACCAATCCATAGCAGTTCCGTCCGCTTCTACGAACTTCTATCGCTTATGTACTAACTGAGTACTTATACCGCCGCTGCCTGTACTAGTAGCCTCATTCTTGATCTTCGCAATCTAGCGTTGTGTCTTGAACCAACTCCCGGATCTCTGTGAGCTGCTGCACGCTCTTGAGTTGCTCTGTAAGTTCCTAGGTGATTCCTAGCGAACTCCCCTCATTCACCCTCAACCCGACAACTGACCCATCATCCGTACCCTCGGATTGAACCTCGGCCGTGTCCGACGTTCCAGATCTGTGTTTGCAACGCTACACATAACAGGATCTCATTTGCAACACTACACATAACAGCACATCCAGTCATGATCCAATGGGTGGAATTGTGTGTGGCCAGTGCTTCATCTCAGGCTTTGTCAAGGAGTGTGAGGCATCTTTCCAGGGCTGGAAGGATGGTTTTTCCGAGAGGTGGATAGGAGCAGGGTTTGTAGCCTAGGAGGAGGGAGAATGGGAAGACCTTGGTGGAGCTGTGGGGCATAGAGTTGTGGTGGAATTCAGCAGTGGTGAGGAGATCAGACCATGATGTGGGGTTGTTGCCACAGAAGATTCACAGATATGTTTCAATTTCCTGGTTGGTTCATTCCATTTGCCCATCAATTTGTGGATGATAGGTGGTGGAGAGGTGGACATTGTAATGAAGAAGGTGGGCAAGTTCTTTGGCAAATGCAAAGGTGAATTGAGAGCCATGGTCAGAGATAATGGAGTTGTGAAGTCCAAAGCGCTTGAAGATGTGAAGGAAAAAGAAAGTGGCTACTCCCTAAGCATTGATAGTCTTGGAACAGGGGCATAAAATTACCCCCTTCAAAAGGCCTTGGTCAACCACAACCAGTAAGGAATCATGTCCCTTGGCAGGGGGAAAATCTGTGATAAGGTCCATTGACAGCTGTTTAAACAGGAGGATGGTGGTGGAGATGATAGGTAACAGGGGTGGCACAGTGGGGTAGGTATTGACTTTTGATGATTGGCAGATGGCACAACCAGTGATGAAGGAGTTGACAAAGGTAGCAAGTCTGGGCCACCAGTAGTCATGTTTGATGAGGGCCTTGGTGCGAAAGCATCCCACATGACCCATGGTGGGGGAGTCATGTAGCATGTGGAGAAGAGTGGAGCAGTTGGCAGGAGAAACATATATGCGACCCTTGTAGTATAGATGTCCAGTGTCAAAGGTCCAGTCCTCGAGAGCTGAGTGAGGGAAGAGGGGGGAGCCCTCTTGAACACTCTGGATGGCCTTGAGTATGAGAGGGTCCAATTGGGAGGATGACTGAATGTGGCAGGCAAGAGTGAGATCAAGCGCATTAATGATGACAGGGTTGGGGATGATGGAAGCATCCATGTTGTTAGAGGAGATATCAACAAGGTCTTTCCAGGAGAGTGCATCAGCTGGTCCCATCTTGATACCAGGCAAGACGTGCCAAATAATGTTGAAGTCCTATAAGAAGAGTGACCAGTGTGCTTGCCATCAGGAGAGTTTTTGAGGGTCCTTGACATAGGACAGGTTCTTATGGTCAGTGATAATGGTGACCAGATGGGTGGTGCCTTGCAAATACTGGTGCCATTCTGTGAGAGTGAGGATGATGGCAAGAAGTTCGTGGTCATAAATGTCATAGTTGTGCTTTGCAGAGCTGAAGACAGGAGAAGTATGCACAATGATGGGGATCACCATTGGTGTTGGTTTGCATCAAGACTGCACTGGCGGTGATGAGAGAGGTATTGGACATAATGGAGAATGGCCTGGTAATGTCAGGTATGAGGAGAACGGGGGCAGATGAGAAAATCTTCTTTAGTCGGTCAAAGACTCACTGCTGAAAGCCTGTCCAGGCCCAGGGCTTGTTCTTCTGAGTGAGAAGGTTTAAGGGGGCAATGATGTTAGAGAAGTCCGGTATAAATTTTCAATAGAAATTGGCAAAGCCCATAAAAGAGTGAACAGCCTTGACAAAGGAAGAAGGCTTCCAATCCTGGATGGCCTTCAACTTGGTGAAGTCCATCTCGATCTTTCCTTGACTGATAATAAGACTGAGGTATTCCATGCAAGAAGTGTTGAAGGAGCATTTGGATAGTTTCAGAGATAGTCCATGTTTGTGAAGCCATTGCAAGACACAGTAGGTACATTTGTGGTGGAGGATGATGTCGTCTTTGATGTGAATGCCTAGATTGTCCATGTAGATCTTGAGCCATTTTTCTCCGATCATATCTGCAAAGATGTCATTCATGAAAGCCTGGAAAGTGGGGGGTGCTTGTTAAAGCCAAAGAACATAATGGTAGGTTCAAAGAGACCAAGTGGTGTGACGAATGCAGCTTTTCACTGATTCTCTTTGCAGATGTGGATGTTGTTATACCCCCAACAGACATCAAACTTGGTAAAGAGCATAGACTCCTTCATGTTGTCAATGAGTTCAGGAATGAGGGGGAGCAGGTAGGCATTGTGGATGGTGTGGGAGTTCAAATACTGATAGTCCTGACAGGGGCACAGGGTTTCATCTTTCTTGGGTACAAAGAAGAACAGTGAGGCTTGGAGGGATTTAGACAGGACAATCCATTCAGTTTTCAGGTGTTCTTCCACAAAGGCTTTGCAGGCCTCATGTTCAGCAGGATTTAAAGGATAGACTTTGGTGATTTTCAGGACAAAGGAGGGTTTAAGTTTGATGGTATGGTCATAGGAGCAATGAGGGGGAAGTTTCTCATGGGTCTTTTCTGAAAAGATATTGGCGAAGTCTTTGCACCAGTCTGGAACCTCTTGTTCTATGGGTGTAGTCTCCTGGACAAGTTGTGTAGAGATAGTAATCTTGTTGATGTCTTCTGACAGAGTGTAGCACAAGTCATAAAGTTCCGAGAGTTCCTGGTCAACATCTAGTCCAAGGTATCATACTAGATAGCACTGATGGGTGTAGAGCTCATTATCAATGGGGCAGGGGTTGTGTGGGAGTGTAATGCAGTTGTTGGCCCAGTTAATGTGGAGGTTCCATTTTTGGAGCCATGGCATTCCAAGTATGATTTGTCAGCATTCAAGGCTCAAGACCATGAGTTCCTCTTCATCATCCGTAAAGGGGAATTTGAGACTAATCCAGGTTTTCCATCGGATTGTTCCTTTGGCATTGGCAGTGCCATCCATATTGTGTGTGATGATTGGGTGTGGTAGACATTGGAGGGGAAAATTGGCTTGGGTGAGAAGATCAACATCAATGAAATTTCCAGTGGTGCCAGAGTCAATGAGTGCAAAGGTGTCAACAATTTTTCCAAGGGCCTGCAATTTAATGGGGATGAGAAGTGTTCATTTATTTGACAAGGCTACTAGTACATTGGAAACAGATAGGGAAGAAGACATCAAGGTAGCTTCCCATTCTAAAAATCCTTGGTGTCAATGGCAGCAATGGAGGTGTCTTCTTTGGCTGTATCCTCAATGTTATGATTCACCCCTTTCTTTCTCTACATTCTCACAGACATCATTTCCTTTTCCCTATAATGACTCATCTCCCTACACATCAGCCGATCTTACTCATCACTTTCTAGTTATTGTTTCTTCCCATCCAGTAGTGTTTCCTTCTCTACTTAGTCATATTCCTTTGACCATATTCTATGCAGATCTTTTCCTATCTTGATGATAGTTTCCTTTCACATCCTTGGTCTGTGCGCATTTTTCTTTCATTTAAATACTGGTTGCACACACATGTATATTCTAAGCTATTTCTTCTTGGCATTACACCAAGTTGATCACTTACTATGAGTCTGTCTCATTGTTTGCCTAGCTGACCCCCTTGACTCCTTGATGTCTGTCACCAGACCCTCTCCATCACAATCCTAGTCAGGCTTACACCTCTAGACCTTTTCATATCCAGTCAAGCTTACACTTCTGCCAATGTTGTCTCATTAGTCCAAGACTACACTTGCCCCTACCTGGGTCAAGCATAACACTTGAAGCAGACCTTGAGTATTTGGAGGACTTCATCCTCGTTCTTGCCCTGAGTTTTCAGGATGTTGACGTATGCGTCAATGGCAGAGGGGGTGACGGCAGGCATGGAGGAAGTGGGGGTTACAGGAGCAGAAGCAGTCTCAGTGTTGCAAATGTTCTATGGGTGGCAAGGGGTAGGGGACATGGTGGTATGTAAGGCAGTGGGACAACTTCCAGTATTGTGGCCCCCTTTGCAGCAGTGGAAACAGAATTTTTCCTTGACACATTTGGCATGCTCAGTGGGGGTAAGCTTGTTGAAATGGATGGTGTTGATGTCCATAGCATTGGGGTCAGCAGCAGGGCGATGGTGAATAAGGGAGGAAGAAGTGCATCCCTTGGCTATGGCATCCATGCAGGAGACCTGGATATGGAAAGCCTTAGTGATCCATTCTGTGATGGTGGTGGGGACTTTCTTGATGCCAATAATGAGCATGAAGATGTGTGGGTCAAGCCCAAAGGAGAAGAGGTCGATGAGGGTTTCTTGATCAGTCATTCCAGCCTTAGATGCCTGGTTCTGGAAGTCAATGATGAATTTCTGGAAGCTGTCGTCAGTAACACCTCCGGTGATGTGAAAGAACTTCTATTGGAGCTTGGTGAGCTCATGGCAGGCAGTGGCCTTGATATTGAAGGGATAGAAGGTGGTCTGGAAGTTTATAGCCAGCTTCTTGAAGGTTTTCTCAGAGGAGGAGAAGTTGGGGTCAGCCATAAGATCATACCACATCTCAGAAAATGAAACATCTTGACCCTTACTCATCTTGTTCAGGATGGTCATGACCTTGGCTTTGTCGGTGGCATAGAGCAAGGGGTTGATATCAAAGTAGGCACACATTGCCTTCATCCAATGCATGGTGTTGGCAGGTTCTTCAAAGAAGTCAGCAGGGAGGGTTGCTTTGAGTTTGGTGGATAACATGAGGGGTGACAGTGATTGGGCTAGGGGTATAAGGGGGCAATGGTATGGTGGGTGAAGTCCTAGGTTGTGCAGACAGGAGGAGGTCTGTGGGCAGGGGTTGATAGTGATGAGGGATGTACTCTGGGATGGGGATCTGGGTTTTGTCATCTGACTGTGGAGGATGAAAGTGAGGGGTTCTCGACAGGTGTGCTATGGTGGCAAAGGTGGATTGGTCCTGCTCCATAAATAGGAGGGACAGAGGGAGATTCTTGATCTTTTTGTTACGATTCATTCTTTTCTTTCTTGTTACGCTTGTCTCCATGTATTACTCAGTCCATCTCAGCGACGCGTTGGACGCTCATCTCTCTTCGGCTGGTTATTACTATACCCGTATCCCTATCCTCCAATAGCCATTTGCACACTAACTGGCCTCTTTCCATTCGCTCCACTTATCCTGTGTCATAGACGCTTTGTCATGAACGTTCCATCACGTTCCATGAC
>JBBPTZ010001087.1:0-11952 GCA_038094315.1 Phylloporus cf. tubipes
TTGAAATGTGGGCCGCCAGCAACGACACGGTCCCGGTAGAGATATTCGAGGGACATACGGACGTTGTAAAGGAGTTCGTCTGGAGAAAGGGTGGCATCGGTGCGTGTATGCCCAAGTGCAGCGGAGTATGTAATGTTGATTTATGCAGAGGGAGCAGAATACCAACTCATCACATGGTCTAAAGATCGAACACTGAGGTTTTGGCCCATGGATTCGGATACTATGGAGGCAAGTACATCTTTGACGCCTCGTACATTAAAATGATCCGCAGCCCCAAATCCAGAAAACAGGATATATCCTCGGGCCTTCCGAGGTCCCTACTCAATCACGGTTCTTTACAGATTTCGGAAGATCGCACCAGTCTTTCCGCCATGTCCCGGAAGGATCAGAGTCCGTCCCCGCTCTCTCTGCCCCGGTCGGTTCGCGAAGCATATTAGCAGAGGTGCGCGCCGGTCCGGCACCGATACCAGGGACGAAGAAACCCGCCAACCCCGTGCTGCAACCCCATCACGGGAGCGCTGCGAGAGGCAAGGGAATACTGCTGTTCGACCCTGGATCATCTGCAGCCCAGCATCAAATGCACCTTCGCTACCCGCAAGTCATGAACGAGAATTTCCAACCTCGCATGCGGGATGATCAAGGCGAGAACCAGAATCAAGCTGCGAGTCAAACACAGGGAGAGAAGCGAGCTATACCGATCCCGAGCATGACGATGACGATGTCGCGAGGACATGTAGGAGGGGGGAAGGGTACTCGAGTTGGCATGGATGCGTTTACGTGGTTGGCGAGTGTTCGGGTCGGTGAAAAGAGGGACGAGAGTTCTGGTAGGGACAGCGGGGTGAGTAGTGAGTCGAGGTCGAGAACTTCCCTCGGTGGGGACGGCGAGACTATGACAATGGGTCAGGGGCACAAGAGGAAACGAAGCGAGAGTCGGCTCAGAGAGGGAAAAGAGGCTGAGGGTGCTCAAAGTTTACCGGACGAGTAAGCATCGTTCCCTGTGTGCGATGCGCAAATGGGCACTGACGAGTGTTAGAATCACGTCGGTGCTAACGAAGCTTTCTACTTCCAAAATCCGGCTTGAGAAGGTGGGCGGGTTCGGTTTCTCGCGCCACCGTGCTCACTCTCGTTAGCATGATCTTACCAAAAAGCGCACCTGTACCTTGGGCTTGCATGGTCCATGGGGAGAGTCCTCGTCTGTGTTTATCCGCATTTCTTTCCGGTTCCCAAAGAGCTATCCCCACGAGAGCTATCCCCACGCTCCCCATCCTGAAGGAACGCCTGAGATCGACCTCGAGCGGACTCCGTTGATATCGATACAAAATCGAGCATTCATGCTTCGGCGGCTCAAGACTATCAGAGAGCGCCGCCGACCGTGTCTTGAGGCGTGCCTGAGATTTTTATTGTTTGGAGATGAAAACGAACAGGTGGGTATTCCGGTAGATATGAGGTCGGAGTCATCGTCGGAAGAAGACGAGGGTCCGACGACGAGGAAACCCAGGGATTTCACGGTCTCGCTGTTGAGAAACAACAAGAATCTGGCGGAGCCGAGAACCTCGCAAGGAGTTTTTGGTCCGAATGGTATGGCTTTGATATCTTCTTGACCCACATATTGCGTGTTCACGGAATGCTCTCTGGGACAGGGGAATTGATTTGTTTCTTCAGGGCACCCCCTCGGATTGTTCGACCGCATCCAATCAATGGGAGCAGTGAACTTCCGAGTTCTCCGGCCAATGCCTCATGCTCACCACGTTCCTCGCGGTACTTCCAATCTCCCGCATTGCTATCTGACGCTGTCCGTCGACTCGGAGCTGCGTCCAAGGACCAACGTCCCGATGGGGACGCTCGACGTCCGGGGGACAGCGAGCATACGTTACGCATCATGACCAATCTTCTCACTTTCTCTCGGTTGAGAGCGCATCGTAATTTTTCGTTCGAATCGGTGGACAACTCGGTCGACGATCAGAGTAACAGTGTTTCCGTGATTCCTACGCGACGCAGTACCGTGTTCATCAAGGTGTCGACCGATGTTTCGCATTTGCGGCGCAAGGTTGCCGCAGCGTATATCTTTCAAGCGGGTACGCTGGAGGATCTGTGTCAGTTCAATGCGGACGTTGCCAGGGAACATGGCCAGTTTGCGCATGAGAGAATGTTTAGAACGCTTCAGTGCCTGTTCCCCGCTCGCGCGGTCCAGGCCACACAGAACGTTTTTGGATTGGTTGCTCGCCGAATTATCCATCAACTGTGGGTACGTTTTTAAGCTCGCCGAGGACGTGGTTCATTTGATTACATAGGCACGGAGAATTCTGCGCGACTCGGGATGTGCAAATACTTGCCATGTTTGCTGTCATTCTGCTCAAGGCATACACTTCATCTGTAGAACAAGGTGAGCGTGTCGTCTCAGATGCGATGTGATATTGGATCATCGTGTTTCAGCTGCTACTCACACGCCATCCACTAAAGAAGTGTCTCCGACTGTCTCGAAGAGCGAGGGCGATTACTTTAGCCTAACGAAGTCCAAGGATCCCCGAGCGGCGATACTGTCGCCTGCGTGGCCACGACTTCCTTCCTCGTCCCCAACGACGACCAACTACGTTGTCCCGTCCTCGTTCTCTACGTCCAATTCCTCGCGAGGGTCATGGTCAAGTTTGTTCAATACGGGGAGCGTTCGCCAATTCATGTCCGGCGTCCAAGAATCAATCTCGACACCACTTGACACGTTGCCTGGCAAGATCACTGTTCCGATTCCTCAGCGCGAAACCATGCTTCGTCTGCCGAGCATGGATTCGCCGCAGTACACCCGCAGGTTAGACCATGCGTCGACTGTATCGCCCGTGTCCAAGTCGTGGTCCGAAACGCAGATGGTGTCGCCAATAAACCGGCAGTCTTCCTTTTCGTCGGCAAGCTATGGGAGACGCCAAGAACGTTTGTTGGCCGCCAATACGAAACAGGCTATACAGGAAAAGAAGCTGATCGTCTTGGAGGAGGAAAAACAACAGCCGGCCCAAGGGTATGTATAGATTTGCTTTCCGTATTCTGGGTGAGAGGATCGTTGAACATGCTGCCAGAATGAGGCTAGATCCTCAATTACTCTCACAGCTTGCGTGCCATGTACTGGCATATGCTGACATGCTGTTCGGTTGGCAGTTGTTGAACAAGCGGCTTGAATTGCTGGGTGCGGTCAAGACGTCGTCCTTTGTCAGGACGCCACCCCAGAATCTGGATATGAAATTCGGTGCGTGTCGTTTCTCGTGCACTCCTGGGTGTACGGCTCATCTCTGTGCAGACATTCAGCCAGCATGTGGGCGGTGTGGACATTGCCGGCCGTCTAGCGACGACACTTGTTCTGTGTGTAGTCATCACCAGACCAACCCACAATGCTCGGTGTGCAGACTTGCGGTCAAAGGCAAGTTCCAGTTTGTTATACTGCTCCAGACCATCTCTCTGATGGATTGGATTCCCCAAGGTCTTGCACGGAGCTGCAGTCAGTGTTTGCATGTTACCCACATCAAGTGCTGGCAGAATCAACTGTCTGATATGTGTGGGACAGGCTGTGGTTGTCAGTGTAATGGCTTGAACCCAGGTCTGAAGAGTCATCCTTTACTTCATTCACCCCTGTCCATTCCAGTACCCTTGTGATTGCCAATCATATACATACTACTTTGTGGAATGATGGCCATTGATATTATTTACTGCAACCTTTCAGTGCCTGCACACATTTTGCACCATAATTTGGAATTTGAGAAGTGAAATAAGTTGGCTAAGATTAGTGTTGTGCATGCCCAGCTCAGCTCAAAAGCCCCAGCCTCCATCAGTAAAACCCTGGCTTTAGCACAGCTAGACACTGCTGTGGGTGAAAGCCCAATAAGGCCTTTTTGATTTGAGGCATGCTGTGACTGGAAGTGTGTTATGGTTTGGTCACTATGGCCCTCTCTTTATCTTCTCTCCTCACATATCTCCTCTTTTGGCTGGAACTCACTATCTCCTGACTGGGAATGTTATTTCAAAAGTGCTACCTTCTGAATGGTGCAGAGACAACAGCAGAGGGAGTAGTAAGGGGAAAAAACTCACTAAGCTAGAGCACATTCAAAGAACTGAGCAGTCTTTGCAACAGTATGAGGAAAAGAGATGTAATTCAGTTAGAAAAAGGAAGGATGATACATGTGTCATATGCCATTTTCCACCAAGTCCAACTCCAGACTTCTGGTCACAAACTCCATGCCAACTCTGGGTGGTTTCCCCTATTCTTGTGTCACTTGACCTTTGGATCATTTCTGTATACTCTTTTGTTCATTGTTGTTCTCTTTTACCTCCATTTGTACTAGTCTTGCTTAAAGAGCACAGCTCCAGTACTTTGGTATTTTGCCATTCTGTCTTACTTAGTATTTTCAATACTCTGTTCCATATTACTTGTATTTCCAATCCTCTGATAATATGGTTGAACCAGGGTGCCTTTGGCACCCTGGTTCTAGGTGAGTGTGATTGGTATGCTGAATGGGAGATGGTGGGTGGGGAGTAAGGATGGTGCTTCTTAAACAGCAAGATGCCAGCAGGGACCCAAGATGGGTGTGCTCCCATGGACCAACTGGGCAGTCCAGGTCCTTTTGAATCCCAGCCTACATGTTATTGCCCCCATGCAAAATCACACAGATGTGATTGCTGTGTGAACTCCAGTTCCCCTTCATGCACAAGGCATTTGATGAACAACACAAACTCCATTTTGGCTTAGGAATCTGGTGTAACTTTGAAGTATATAAACCATGTACTTTCTGTTGTAGATACTTCATTTTGAATATCAATCTAATTTTCTTCTTTCTATTCCACATTGAAGTCTTTGACTCTTGGTAATCAACTTCTTTCTATTCACTTATGCTCATCTTGTTGTCTTTTTAATGCTTAGTCATGAATATTCTCCAATTTTCCATGACCTTCTCTTTGCTTATGTAAACCCTAGTTGGTTGAAGAGTGGCAAGGACACTTGATGTAGGACTTATGTGTCATGTCCTTGTATTTATGGTCCTTAAGGATCCAAGGATTAGAGGAGAGTCAAAAATTCAAGTGCAAAGAAAAAAGGAGACTTTGTTGATATTCAAACTGAGGAACTATATTGAAAGTACAGGATTTATATACTATAAAATAGCATTGAATTTGTAAGTTGGAATGAAGAAAATCAAAGCATGAATAAAATGGAATGAAATATTGGAAATGCAGAGTAAGACAGAATGAACAAATATCAAAATATCAAAGCTGTGCAAGCATAGGTCTATTAGGGGAAAACAGTATGTAAAGCTAATACAAAAGGAGTAGGACAGAATGGAGACAGAAAATAATAGAAGTCAAAAGGAAATATGAAAATATTCAAAGATTAGTGTACACTTCATGTAACATCAAATTCCAAATGTCTGACCTCTCAGACCTTCATTTGGAATTGCCACACAAAGCTTCTACTGGCCCTCCCAAGTCATCCATCAAGGCAATCTTGCTAAAATCACTGAGATCTTGGATTGTGGTGCTAATAATTGGCTCCTGTGGAGTGTCTATATACATGATTTTTTTCTACTAAACCACAGTGGCATGTATATTACCAGTATGTTGCCCTGTCCTGACCCTGCCCTTAACCCTCAGGATGCTGCCACTTGGGACATCAACAATGGCTGTATTATTGCCACCCTTTGCAACTGCTGTTTCATAGAGGAGCAGTTATTCTTGTGTGACTTTACCAACATGTTCTTGACTTGGAATGCTCTGTGCTCTCATCATGAACAACTGGATCCCATTATTCAGATATACCTGATCCAGAAGCTGATGTAGATTCATTATCGCAAAACTGAGTGCCTGACTGCCACTAGTATGGTGATCGCTGAGAATGTGTGCCATGTCTATGCCATGGGCTTGCCAAAAAAGAACATGTTCACCCTGATCATCATGCTTAATGCCCTCTCTGATGACCTTTTGGGTGTCTGGGACCATATTGCAGACTGTATCTGTTACGCGTAGCGTTGTGAACAAAGATCCGGAACGTCGGTTGCGACCGAGGTTCAATCCGAGGGGGTGGATGACGGGTCGGTCGTTGGGTCGAAGGTGAACAAAGGGAGTTCGCTAGGAATTGCCTAGGAACTTACAGAGTAACTCAAGAGCGTACAGTGGCTCACAGAGGTCCAGGGGTTGGTTCAAGAAACAACGCTAGATTGCGAAGATCAAGAATGGAGACTATTGTACAGGCAGCGGAGGTATAAGTACTCGATGTGTACGTAAGTGACAGAAGTCCGTAGAAACAGACAGAACTGCTGCGGATTGTTAAGTACGTATGAGTCAGTGGAAAGATAGCAGAGAGACGACGCCGCTGTGAGAGAAGCAGCGGAGGAGTAGAGGCTGTCCATAGGAACGTATGGAATGATCAAGAAGAAAGTCCGGAGCCTGTCCCGGTAGGATCAGAAGGAATGGTGTCAGGCCAGAACGTGGGATAGAGAAGCTGCCGGTTCAGCGATACAACGAATAGGTAGTGCTTCCAGCAGGGGCCGGGGTCAGAATAAGCAAAGGAAAAGAGAAAAACAGACTGACACAATAGTACAACCATAACATTACCCTCCTCTAACAATCGAGTCCCTGGCTCGATCCTCTTAGTAAACCCTCTAAAGGTTACCTCCGGGGTGGATAAGCGATCGGTTATCTCCATAAATATCCTCGGCCTGATCTGCCGATAAGTTCTCGAATGGACAGTCAGCGAGTATGTGCCCAAACTGAGCGCAGCGTGAGCATGGGAGACCGGGGCAAAACCTGGCGCTATGTCCCCAGCGACTGCAAACATTGCATTGGTTGTGGAGACAATTAGATTGAGCGTGGCCTGGGGCGGATACATGACAGTGAGGGCAGGAATAATGAGGGCAGTTTTCGCAATAGTGACCCAGAGTGTGACACCGAAAGCACTCGGTTAGTGCGGAAGCGGATGGACGGATAAGAGAGGGGGGAACTATGCGTGTGGGGGAAGAGAATACGTTGCCTGCCTCAGTGTGGGCCATCCAGGTATGGATTGTTTGAATAGTGGTATCATCACGGCGACTTCCATCAAAGGGATCAACGGCGGGAGGGTCTACAGCGGTGGAGGTTGTGGATGGGACAGGGGAGGAGATGCGGTCGATCAGAGCCATGGCAGGGGGTGGAGTGGAGACGGAGGAGGGGTCCGAGAGTGGTGCGAAGACAGGAGCGGGGATAGGAAGAGGAGGTGGGGAAGGAGAAAGAGCGGACTGTACATAGCGGGTGCGTTCTTTGGGAGACATACATAAAAAGATTCGGCGAAAGGTGGTATAAATGGTGCGGGCTGGGATACGTTCTATGAAATTGGCAAAGCCATGGAGATGGAGTAGAGTCAGGATACGTGTGGGGGCATTGTTGATGAGCATGCGCATGGGAGCACCAAAGGCCGCGGGGAGATTGCTGGGGGCGGCTTGGGCATGGTATATCTGTGTGGTAGAGACATCCAAAAAGAGACGAACGAGTTCTTGGGATACTTCGTCAAGGCGAAAGAGGGGCATCTGCTCAATGATTCTGAGGAGATGGCTATCAGTGAGTATCGCGGTGTAGAGCAGGTGTAAAAAGTGGACGGGCAAGTGGCATGGGAAGACTGGACGCAAGCGGATGGGTGAGGCAAGGCGAGAGGAGTCGGAGGAGGCGGACGAGGATGAGGACATGGCAAAGGGGCATATATGAGTGGGAGGAGTAGTGGGGGACAGCGTTAGGATAGGTTTCAAGACCGTTTATAAGTCGCCAGGATATCAGGGGCATGGCAGAGATTTGACTCAGGTTCCCAGGTGTTTTCTGACGAAGGATAGCCTTTCCATGTGGTCAGGTACTTGCGGCGTCCCAGTGCGCCCCGGTGAGACACAATCTTGTCAACCTCGTACTCTTCCTCTGATCCGACTAGATCCGGTGGCGGCCAGGAGAAGTTGGAGCTGAAGGCGGGGGTTTCGCGATAGGGGGATAGGAGAGAGGCATGGAAAACATCGTGTATTTTCCAGGTGGGCGGTAGCCAGAGGCGGTATGCAAGTGGTGATAGTACCTGAGCTATTTCAAAAGGACCCAAACGCTTGGGAGTGAATTTCCGTAAGGGGTAGTCAATGCAGAGGTTGGAGGCTTCAAGCCAGACCTTATTTCCGACTTTCCAGGGGGAAAAGTTCCAGGTGGAGCATGCTGTCATGATCTGACGGGCGGAGTCGTGTGCGGCTAGTGCTTCATTATGGGCTTTGTCGAGGATTGTGAGACGTTTTTCTAGGGCAGGGAGGAAGGTCTTCCCAAGCGGTGGGTAAGAGTGAGGTTCATAGCCTAGGAGGAGAGAGAATGGGGAGACTTTGGTGGAGCTGTGGGGCATGGAATTGTGATGGAACTTGGTGGTGGTGAGGAGATCGGGCCAGGACAAAGGATTGTTGCCGCAGAAGATGCAAAGGTACATTTCGATTTCTTGATTGATCCGCTCCGTTTGCCCGTCAGTCTGGGGATGGTAGGCAGTGGAAAGGTGGATGTCATAATGGAGGAGACGTGCTAATTCTTTGGCGAAGGCGGAAGCGAACTGGGGGCCACAATCAGAGATGATGGAGTCATGTAGACCGAAACATTTGAATACATGGTGGAAAAAGAGGGTTGCTACGCCGAGCGCGTTGATAGTTTTCGAGCAAGGGCATAAAATTACCCCCTTCGAAAGGCCTTGGTCGACCACGACCAACAAAGAATCATATCCTGTGGTGGGGGGAAGGTCCGTGATGAGATCCATAGATAGCTGTTTGAATGGGAGGGTGGTGGTAGACGCGATGGGGGAGAGAGGTGGGATGGTGGAATGGGTGTTAACCTTGGTGGATTGGCAAACCGCACACCTGGCAACGAAAGAGGAGACAAAAGTAGTGAGTCCGGGCCACCAATAATCCCGTTTGACGAGGGCCTTGGTACGGAAACGACCGGCATGTCCGGTAGTGGGGGATTCATGAAGGGTGTGAAGGAGGGCGGATCAGTTGGCGGGGGGAATGTACATACGACCTTTGTAATAGAGGTGTCCAGCGTTGAACGTCCAGTCCTCAAGGGCAGAGCGAGGAAAGAGAGGAGAGCTGTCCTGGACATTCTGGATGGCTTTAAGGACGAGGGGGTCAGACTGGGAGGAGGATTGAATGTGATGGGCGAGGGTGAGGTCGAGTGCGTTAATGACGACTGGGTCTGGAACAATGGAGGTGTCATTGTTGTCAGTGGAGGTGTCTACGAGGTCTTTCCGGGAGAGTGCGTCAGCGGGTCCCATCTTGGTACCCGGCATGACGTGCCAAATGATATCGAAGTCCTGTAAAAAGAGCGACCAGCGAGCTTGCCGGCGGGAGAGTTTCCAAGGGTCTTTGATGTATGATAGGTTTTTGTGATCCGTGATGATGGTGACAGGGTGGTTGGTGCCTTGGAGGTATTGGCGCCATTCCACTAGGGCGAGGATAACGGCTAGGAGCTCACGGTCGTAGATGTCGTAGTTTCGTTCTGCGGATCCGAAGGTACGGGAAAAGTATGCACAGGGGTGGGAATCTCCGTTGGTGTCGTCCTGCATCAAGACTGTGCCTGTGGCGATGAGTGAGGCATCGGACATGATGGAGAAGGGCTTGGCAACATTGGGGATAAGGAGGACAGGGGTGGAGGAAAAGATCTTTTTTAACTGGTCGAAGGCGCGTTGCTGAAAACCTGTCCAGGCCCAGGGTTCATTCTTCTGGGTGAGGAGGTTGAGAGGTGCGACGATGTTGGAGAAGTCTGGGATGAACTTTCAGTAGAAGTTAGCAAAGCCCATGAACGAACAGACGACCTTGACCGAGGAGGGTGGTTTCCAATCCTGGATAGCCCAGAGCTTGGTGAGGTCCATCTCGATCTTTCCTTGACTGATGATGAGTCCGAGGTATTCCATACGAGGGGTATCAAAGGAGCATTTGGACATTTTCAGGGATAATCCGTGTTCACAGAGTCGTTGCAAGACACGGTGGGTGTGTTCGTGGTGGAGGGTGACGTCGTCTTTAGTGTGGATGCCTAGGTCGTCCATATAGATCTTAAGCCATCTCTCTCCGATCATATCTGCAAAGATATCATTCATAAATGCCTGGAAAGTGGGGGGGGCGTTGTTGAAGCTGAAGAACATGACGGTGGGCTCGAAGAGACCAAGCGGCGTGATGAACGCGGCCTTCCACTGGTCTTCTTCTTGGATACGGATGTTGTTGTAGCCCCAACGGATGTCAAACTTGGTGAAGAGGGTGGACTCCTTCATGTCATCGATGAGCTCAGGAATGAGGGGGAGCGGGTAGGTATTGCGGATAGTATGAGAGTTTAGGTATTGGTAGTCCTGGCAAGGGCGGAGGGTTCCATCCTTCTTGGGGACAAAGAAGAATGGTGAGGCTTGGGGGGATTTAGATGGGATGATTCATCCGGTTTTCAGATGTTCGTCAACGAAAGCTTTGCAGGCTTTGTGTTCGGCTGGGTTTAATGGATAGACTTTGGCAATCTTGGGAACGAAGGACGGTTTTAGGTCGATGGCATGATTGTAGGAGCGGTGGGGCAGGAGTTTCTCGTGGGTTTTTTCTGAAAAGACATCGGCAAAGTCCTTGCACCAGGTCGGGATCTCTTGTTCCTTGGGAGCAGTTTCCTGGGCAAGTTGGGTGGAGATGGTAATCTTGTTGACATCTTCAGAAGGGGCATAGCGGGAGTCGTAGAGTTCGGAAATCTCTTGGTTGACATCTAGTCCAAGATATCGTACCAAGTATCGTTGGTGAGTGTATAGCTCATCGTCAATGGGGTGGGGGTTACAAGGGAGAGTGATGTGGTTGTTGATCCAATCAATGTGTGGGTTCCATTTCTGAAGCCAGGGCATACCGAGTATGATCCGTTGGCGTCCAAGGCTTAGGACCATAAGCTCTTCTTCATCATCAATAGAGGGGAATTTGAGTCCGATCCGGGTCTTCCATCGTATTGTTCCCTTGGTATTGGCAGTGCCATCAGCGTTATGTGCAATGATCGGATGGGGTAGTCGTTGTAAGGGGAAGTCGGCCTGGGTGAGAAGTCCGACATCAATGAAATTTCCGGTGGTGCCGGAATCGATAAGGGTGAAGGTGTCGACGATTTTTCCAAGTGCTTGCAATTTAACGGGGACAAGGAGCATACGTTTATTGGGCAAGGCGAGTAGTACATTGGAAATATGTAGGGAAGGAAATGTCGAGGTGGCTTCCTGATCTAAAAATCCTTGGTGTTGATGGTCGCAACAGAGGTGGTTTCTTCAGGTGTTTCCTCGAAGCAAACCTTGAGCACCTGGAGGACTTCGTCCTCGTTCTTGCCCTGAGTCTTCAGGGTGTTGATGTAGGTGTCAATGGCAAAAGGAGCGGCAGTGGGTGGAGCAGGGGCAGGTGTTATTGGAGCAGGAGTGGTTTCTGTGTTCTGGATGTTCTGGGGGCGATGAGGAGCAGGGGAAGACGAGATATTAGACGAGGTGGGGCAGTTGCCAGCATTGTGGCCTCCCTTGCGGCACTTGAAGCAGAGCCTTTCCTTGACACACCTGGCTCGCTCAGCAGGGGTAAGTTTGTTGAGCCGGATGGTGTCGACGTCCATAGCATTGGGGTTGGCAGCGGGGTGATGGTGGGTGAGTGAGGGAGGGGTGCGTCCCTTGGAGATGGCGTCCATGCAGGAGACTTGGGCGTGAAAGGCTTTGGCCTTGTTGATCCACTCTGTGATGGTGGTAGGTTGTTTCTTGATGCCGATGACGAGCATGGAAATACGGGAGTCTAGCCCCAAGGAGAAAAGGTCGATGAGGGTGTCCTGGTCTTGCATTCCAGCCTTGGATGCGAGGTTCTGGAAGTCTGTGATGAACTTTTGAAAGCTGTCGTCGTAGACGCCTCCAGAGGTGCGGAAGGATTTCTGCCGGAGCTTAGCGAGCTCGTGGCGGGCGGTGGCTTTGATAACAAA